>JANHGB010030624.1:0-27346 GCA_026283785.1 Coracopsis vasa
CGAAACTCAAACCCAAATACTACCTGACCTAACAAGAGTTAATGCTACACAGAGGTGAATAAAAGGCATTAGTGCAGAAGACTGAACACGCTGGCATTCAGCTCTGTCAAAAGCAAAACTCCGTGATGTGCTCTGTGTCAGCAAACACAGATCTCCTTTGTTGCAAGGCTTTCTGTATGTATCATCAGTCACTTGACATTCTGCATACCCTAGAAACCCAGAAACAGCATCATCAATGCTAATTTATTTATATATTTTAAGGAACTTCATTTATGGTTTAACTTTGGTCACATTACTTCACAAATTAACTTTCAAATGCCTGACTGAACAGAGAATACGCTGGACACCAGCCAGCCTGCCTGTGGCCTTACCATTTTTTTTCTTCCTATTCTCCATTCCAATGACTCAACTTGCCCACAACTCTAGGACCTCTATAGTACTCATGACCTCCCTGGGGCTTGCTAAAATTATTCATAGCTATGATTCACTCACTAACTGACACAGAGGGCTATGCGTTCACGATGTATGCGTTGAACTAAACTGCTTTAGCTGTAGGCTTAATCCAGTAGATGGAGCAGCTGCCTGACACTGTGGAAATGCCCTGTATCTTTGTCCTGGGTAGCATGGTCTGGTGGCCTAGGGCACCTGGTAGCTATTGGCAGAAATGTGATCATTATTTGTTAGTGTCCACAAGCAGGAGAGAAAGCTCTGCTCCACTGGATGCTTTGATGAAATTTTATCTTTTATCTCTTCTTGCTCTTGTATGCTCCCATTAAATAGCTCCCAACCTTAGAGTTTGTCATTGGGCTCTCGGAGCTGGCAAGCCAGATGGCGATCTCTGCTACAGGTGGTGTAAATCTAGTATGTCACCTGACACTGGCTTGACTGATGGAAACTGATCTGAGATCCAGCCCGCTGTGGGGCTTAAGAGAACCAGGAGATACCTGCTCATGTTCTATATTTACCAGTGTCTATCTCTGACTATAAAGATAGCCCGACATACCTTATGAAGTTAAGAACCTCAAGCTAATAGCTGTGATATACGGAAATGCCTCTTGCCTTGCGTACGAGCTGTTCTACATTGTCCTGTAGAAATGGGAACATGAGGCAACAGTATTCCCAAAACCTTTTGTGTTGTTATTATGACATTTCCCCTGCTCCATCCTGGATCAATGTTCTGCCTCATCTATTCTTTTGTTAATCTTTTTAGATAGTGCTCTGTTCTGTTGACTGGGTAAAATGCTAATAAATTTCTTTCCATCTTGACATTATGACATGTCATATAGAGATAATGGTAATTTCAGGCAAACCATGGTGTGACAGGCCCTCATTCTAATACTGCTTAAAAGTATGCTTCTTCAGGAAACCAAAAAAAGCAGATAATGGTACCATCTGCATCTTGACTACAAATCTGTGTCTGAGTGCAAAAACTGTAGCTGCCCTGAACACAGCAGCTAATCTTTGTTGTATCAGCGCTATACCAGGCAGGTGGACTGCATCCTCGCACAGAGTGCAAGAGCAATGACCTTTGCATCCTCTCAAGCCCTCTTCACTGAGCCCAAAAAGAGCCTGTGGGGCAGTTCAGGTGTTACAAAGACAATGTGCTGCCTTTCTCTACAGGAGCAAACTTGGACTACTCACTAAGGTCTTGCTAACTTGTGCTATTTCAAGCTGTTCCACAGACATGTAGAGTAGTTGCCAGGGCAATAACACTATGTAGAGAGGCAACTTCTCCTGTTTTAATGACACTTTACTATTGGCAGAAGTCCTTGGAGTGGTCTCCTTCTGTCAGTTTGGTTTATTTCACCAGCAGAGCCAAGGCGAGTTCTAACAGTGAAATCATACTGTTGATGCACCTATTCTAGAAGCACTTGCCTATGCAGTTATATCTATATCCAACAAAAAGGCCAGTTCTTTCTTCATGGAGACCATGGGCTAGTTTCCAGTTACAGCTGGTAGGTGGTAAATCTCCTGTTAGCCTGGAAACTTCTAGTGAACTCCTGAACCCATTTCTAACTTCTCTTTCCTTGCTGTGAGTCAGGGAATGGTGTGGGCTTCATTGATCCCGTGCCCACAGTGGTCTTGTGGGATTTTAGGCCAACAGTATAAATGAGAGCTCTCCCTGGACTGCTTCTGCTCTTTTCAAGCTTGGACTGAGCTTTCCCATGCATCTGGAGGGGATGTCTATTTGATCCTGCACTGAGCAGAGCTCTGCTTCCAGAGGGAATCTGGCCCATTGTGATTAATTATTTGGTTAAAGCCTGGGTGCCTTTGCTATAATTTTTTTTTTGCTTCCAAGAAGTCTTCTCATGTTACAATATTAAATATCTAAACCCCTCAGGGTTTCATTAGCAGTAAGTGATACAGGATGTATTCCAAGAGCTGGGAAAGAGATCTTTATTGACAATATGCAGAGACCATGTTTGAGGCAAGAGGCTGGTGTCTGGTGAAGCCCCATTTCCTACTTTGCATTCCTAAACATCAGGCTAATTTCATCTTAAAATACATCCTCCTTTTATTTTTTGTGCTGTAACTGTACCTTGTCTTGACTGGCTTTAATAGAGAATGAGTGGTCTACTTTAAATCTTTATTTTCAAATGTCTTTTTAGCCTTCATATAATATTCATAGCATCTTAGGAAAATAAACCTGGAGGCTATGCTCAAACTGGGAATCTCTTCCTGATTATGTAGCTTCCTCTTTTTTTGGTGATATTAAAAAAATAAAGTATTTTTATAGTGCCAGCTGTGGTTTGATATTACAGAAACTTATCCAGGTAGAACCAAATGGAGACTAAACTGCCAACAGGTGATACTGATCACATTACTGAGCAAATCAACTCCTGCAAAGATGGTATTTGTGAGATTGCACCCTTAACCAGACACCCGCATCTCTCCTAATCTTTGTGTGGGTTCCCTCTTATTACAGCTTTTCACTTTGACGTCTGTCAATGTAAGAAACCTGATGGTTTTCCCCACAGCCAAGCTGTGGAAGCATGAGCTGTTTGGAGAATTTTGTTAAGGCAATAACAATGGCAAACATCGTCTCCCCTTGTCCCTACTGATGTTTACACCATTAAAACTAGCCTCTGCAAGGTGCAGAGCTTTTATGCCCAAGAGAAATAGTGAAACCATTCCCAAGTTGGTAAGCTCTGACAAGCTCTATCTAATGTTTTATGCTGCTGTTTTTCTGACCCTGTGGCAGGGTAAGCAGATACCTAGTGGTGAGTGTTCCTGAGAAATGAGCCTGTCAAACTGCAGAGCAGCTGCTTAGGAAAAGTTTGAGCAGGTAGAGTGGATCCATGCTAATTCCTATCCAGGTTGTATCCTGACCAGGTGAACTGATTCATGCAAGAGCAGGATGGTTAATTGCTTTCGAATGAGAAACAAGCCTACAGCTTTTCCCCTAGCATGAACGAAAGATTTTTAGTGTATACACAGATGTTTAGGATGAACTAATTTCCAGCCTGTTTTTGTTGTCTCTTTGCAGATCTTGACATGCATCTGCTTATGCAGTTGATAGATGCAGCTTACTGGTGAGCAGGTGCTTCTGAGGCATTGATCCTTGCTAGCTGAGATGATCTTGTTTACCCTGCCATGTCTTGTTCTTTCAGCTGGGGAGCACATATTTTAATCATTAGTTATTTCTTTTAGACTTAACAGAAATGGTAAACCACTCCATCTTAATATAAAGGGTTTCCAGAGCAGATATTTGTAGATGATTTTGGGTTTTTAAAAATTTCTTGTGCATTCCCAAGCTGTGATATGTAGCTCTAGAAACACCAGAGCAAGTGCTTGATTATGGTAACTAGAAAGGCTCATAGGAAAGTGCAGTGGGTTAAATTCTGCAGTGATTTAATTCTGGTATGGTTCTACTGGCTTTTCTGGAGCTTCCCCACTAGGACAGAATTTCTGATCATCCAGGACTTCTTCCATTCTCAGCAGGGTTTATAACTGTTATACAAAAGTGCAGTGAAAGCTAAGAGCTGGGAAGGACATCTGCCCTGGTGAGGTTCTTGTCTGGGTGTCTGGGACCCTCCTTGCATCTTGGCCAACCCAGAGCACAACTGCAACATGTTCCTGGGGCAGTCTGGGCCTCGAGAGCTAATATATTCCTCTGCCCATGGCACGATTGGCTGTAACTGTGTTGCTCCTGACAACAGCAGCAGGCTCAGATCAGACTCTGCGGGTTTGCCATATGAATAGGCTGAAGAAATACTTACAGGGTAGGGAAGAGGGTGGCTATTAAAAAGGTTGGTAGGGGTCTATTATCTCATAGGTCAGGAAGGAAGTGGTTGAAAGAAGAGCCAGGAGACTGAAGCATGGCTCTTTTTTCCCTGAAAGAAGGTGAAAGGCAGGGAAGAGAGAACCATTCACTCCTGGTAGAGCTCTAAATAGGTGAAGATGCTGACTGCAAGAGTTCAAGAGAGGCTGAAGCAGGAGACAAGTGAAAACATGTATGTGTGACCCTGAGGGAAAATCTGGTGCCTGGTGAGGGCTCTCCAGCTGAGCCTTTAGTAGACAGCTGATCATGATTGTTCTTACTGAGTACCTCCCTCAACCTGTAAGAAAAGCCCCTGCTGCTTTTCTCATACTTATACTGATGGATGTGATGCTTCTGGTGCCTTCCTCTTAGACTTTGTGTCTGGGAGGAGTTTTTACTTGGCCAGTGGGCTGAACTTCTTGTTGTGTCAGATCCTGATGGATGGGGAGAAGCTGAGGTAGGTGCTGGGCAGTCATAAGCTGTGCCCTTTCCAGGGCACTACTGACCTGCAGGCAACCTTTTCTTAGATTTGATTGAGAGATCTTTCTCTTCTTTTACAATGAGCAGCAAACTTCTGGCTCTGAAGTCCTACGCTAAATCAATGTATTAAAAATAAAGGTAAGCAGAAGTTTGAGATAATGTCATCCTTTATGAAATCTGGTTGAAATTAGGGCAGGTGTTATTTTGGATGTATAGTAAATATCTCCACAATCAAACAAAAATTGAGAGGAATCTCCTGGTTTAGGAGGAAAATGCTAATGGAAAGCAGCTAAGGTGAACATCCAGGAACATGCCCTGTGTCCAAAAGGAAGAAACATTCAAGTCTACTGCTGATTTTGAAGAATATATTAACCAGATTGTTAGTATTACAGGGAAATAGAGGTCCTTGGACATACCTGTGCACACTGACAAGTTTGAAATTACTTTTTCTCAATACAGATATGTCTCTGTGTATAGCCTATCTACGAGTTGCTTCTTAAAAAACTCCATTGCTTTATGGTGAGCTGAAAATTAGATGAGTATGGAGTGTGAGCAAAGTCTCTTCTTGACTTCTCTATGCTATAATGAACTTTTAAGTACCAGGATTACTTTTGCTGAACTAAGTTCTGAAATATCTGCATTTTATTTTGCTGCTTTAGAAACATCTTGCTCTGGTGAGAAACACAAAGATGCTTTAATTTCCTGCAGCACCTTAGAGAGATGCAGGCAGTCCAGACTATAAAAATGCTTGTATGCTCAACAGTGTTACCAGCATTCTAAAAACAGTTGAGCATCTGTTACAGTATTAGATACTGTGAAAAATGCATCTCCAAGTAAATCTTAAATATGCTATTATATGATCTGTTTTGATTTATTTAATCAGAAAGTTGAGATGTCCAGAAGCCAAGCAATAATATAATTTACTTTTTAGTCTAGAATTATTTTCCAATAGCATTTGGTATATAAACTACTTTGCAGTAACTTACACAATGTGCTACTAGAGAAGGCCAACTGATTCAAGAGTACCCCTGAACATTTCTTATTCCTTTTTCTTTTCTTTGTAATACTGTGTGGTCAAGAGACAATTTTGACTCCCGGTGGAAAGAAAAGCATGTGTTGTTTTTTTGTTGATGTTTTGTTTTGTGTTTTTTCTTCCTTAATATTTTTTTTCCAGTTTTGGTCAATTATGGTTCTATATGAACCATATGTGTATGTGGTTTTGGTTTTAATGCAAGGGCTATGGCTATCTTGGATATGGCTGTGGCTTGGCTATGCTTCTTCAGCAGTTCTGTAGTATGAGTCCGAGAGATACTGACTCTGAGAAGAGGAAGAAAGAAACTATGACCTTTGTAATATACCAAGCTGCATGTGTTAGCATTATGCAGTATCTTCCTCTAGAGTAGGGTAGCATCCAGAAGCCTTTCCCAGGATTAGCTGTTAATGTGAGAATGCAGAGTGGTTTTATCTACCTGGAACAGCACAGTGATACTGAAATTAGGTCAGAAATGAGGATCACAAAGTCTAGCTGTAATTATTGCCTTGGTTAATGAGACAGGCTTTTGAACAGGATCTACTACTTCAGGACTTAGCCTAGCTTGAAGCCAGGGCTGCATAGAAAGCCTACAGGTGCAGAAATCTCCGGTAGATGTGTAGCAACACTGAAAAGATTGATCCTTATTTGTTAGGTTGGTCCTGAGAAAAGAGGTAACGCTACACCTGACTTATGAGGATTTTTACAAGCAGTATCAGGAAGTTGGAACACGTCAAACTCCATACAAACACATCTAATGGAAGTTGTTACAGACCTATTTTAGTGTTTAAAAAATATTTATTGAAATAGGTTGGGGAGAGCATTTGTCCAGATAAAAAAGATAATTGTCACAGTAAAAGAAGGTGAAAGTCTTCTCTGGTGTGTAACTGAGTAAAAATAGTCCAAGATCTGGATCTCAGCAGAACGGGTGCTTGTGAAATGGTTCGTGTCAGACTGTAGTAGAAGCAAATGCATGAACCTTGCTTGCTCATTAGCTTTTAATGCTCTCCTCTGTCATAGTTTTGTATGTATGGTGTTTTACTTATTTATGCCCAGGTGATATATGTGAATGAGAGCTGGCAGCAGCCACTGAATAATGGATGAAACACCAGAATGCTGCTAGTGGCAATCTCTACAAGGTGAGGAGCTATGCTGAGGATTTGCTGCTCCCCTGGCTGAGCTGTTTGCTCAAATGCTCTTCCCTGCCAATAGCCAGAAACTTCCAGCAAGTCCTGAGGTGTCTCAGTGAAGAATGTCTTTCTGCAGAGTATACCTTGACATCTTGCATTGTGGTCTGTTTCATTTTCTAGCTGGTTGCTCCCATTTCTGGTGAAGAACCTGACTAGTGCTGGTCTACAAGAGTAGCAATCCCATTGTTTTCGCTACCTTTTGTGGCAAATCCAAAGTGCATCCTTTTATGCACAATTTCAAATGAATAAGCTTTGCTATAAAAGAAAGCAGAATGCTTTAATTAGAGTAACCTAATAGGCTGACTGAGCTCTGAATTCAACTGTGGCAAAAAATCACTGAAAAGCTTCTGCCCTTATCTGGCCTTAATCATTTATCTTTGTTTCCAGGACACTTGGAGGCTTTATTTTGAATGTTTCACAGATTACACTGACTAATATGAGAACAGGGTCATTAGTATAATAAATCTCAGGTAAATGCAGAGCTAGCTTTGTGAAACCTTTCTGTATTTGGTGTCTGGTATCCATTGCTGTAGGAGTCTATAAAAGATAAGGGTTGGCACCTTCTGCAGGTTCCTGGTACACATGTGTTAAATGCTAATGCTGCCATTTTTTCGAGCGAAACAGAGCCAGGCAGCCTCAGCTTTGGCAACACAGCTCTGTAATACACTTTCCTTGCCCTGGAGGAAGCTGAGCTCTTCCTTGCTGAGCACCAGTCTATTAAAGACAGCTAATGCTAAAGGTCTGATTACAGTTCAGTGACTTGTTCTCACAGTGATTAATTTTTCTCTCCACTAACTGAGGAACTTGCTTCTATAGCACAGCTGACAAAATAGGTATTTAGAACCTCATTTGTAGGAGGACTGGGAGTTGGCTGAGCTGCAACAGCCTGGTTAAAAACATCTGACCACCATCACACAAGCTGTGGTCAAGGACTCACTCTGCTTCCCATTTTGGCCAGGCAGGACTTGACCCCAGTGGGACTTCATTTGCTTCACCCATCTGATGACCCCTGGGCTGGTAGTGTGTGTGGGAAGGGTGCTGGTCTCCTCTACCTGTGTTTTGCTTTTCTGATTTGAGGGCTAATCTCAAAGCCCTCACCAGATAGGAAGGGCTGGAGAGCTTGTGGAGAGGGAACAGAGGATCCAGCCCATGATGAGACTACCAAGGGTACGATCCAGTGACATTTGTGGTAACCCAGCTGCCCTTTCTCTGTGGCTGCAGAGAAGCAGGGAAGAGCTCTTAATGCTTACCTGCCTAATCCCAAACTGTTGGGGGTATCCCATAGTCTATCAGTGATGGAGAAACAGCTACTCCACATCAACTGAAGTGATCAAAGAATACCCAACAGCAGTGGGTGTTTGAAAACACACCAGCAAGATTTAGTGGGCCTGCCTTTAGGCAGTGTGATTAAATTGCCTCCCAGTGAGTTTGTTGCCAATTCCATCCTAGCTTGCTCTGCTGCTGTAAACTGCTGGAGATATCTCTGCTGGCTCCCTTGCTGTGGCACACAAAAGCTTCTCTGTATACGTGTCTGTAACAGTGTCACTATTTACTTTTCTTTCTTTTTTTCCTTTTTTTTTCTGTTTTTTTTTGGGTTTTTTTTTCACTCCCAAATGATTCTCCACAGATTGCTTTTCCCTCTGTATAGCTTTGTACAGATAACACAGTAGCCAGAGCTGTGGGGGAGAGAATTAACACTCTGGTCCTCGCTTCGGGCTTAGTGACCAGATGCACATGGGGGATTAGGCTCAGGGAAGACTGTGCCCCTCCACTCCTCACAAGGCTCCTGGTCTCAGGCTGGGATGTAGCTCTGCTTTGTTTTTAAGGCTAAGGAAAGGCGAGAAGGAGAGAAGTGGTATAGTGTGCCCGTGTGTCATCTCATCATTGGGTCACCTCAGCAGGACAGATTTACAGAAGCCAACACAATGCTCCTACGACAAAACTGTTTCCTGTTTATGGCTCTGTATATGTCAGCTTTCCTATCACTTGTCGCTAGTCTCGATTCATCTCTGTCCAGAGGATGCGCCAGCAGCTGCTCCCTTTTTTTGGTTCTTTGGCATGTGCACAGCAGCTGAGGGGATGAAGACCAGCAGCCGGTCAGGGTGGACCTTATACAAAGCAGAGGGATTCAGCTGGCTGCCAGCCCTCTGCTGCACAGGTGGGGGATTCCAAAGCATTTATATAGGATGAGGTGTGAAGGATGACACCAATGTGGCTGTGGGAAATAGTTGTCCTCTGCAGGCATGCAGTGGCACCTTCTTGACCTGGTCAGTGCTAATAGGCAGGCCCATTTGGTGCTGCAAAGTCAACTGCTGTGAAGGAGGAATTGAGTACAGAGGTTGGAGGGGGAAGGGAGTTGAGAAAATTGGCTTCCCTCTCTGTAGAAGTTATTGCACAAATGAGCAAGGTAAACGATGTTTGACCCGGAGAGAAACCTTTAGTGCTGGAAATACCAGCTTCCTCAGGCCATCCAGAGGCTTTCCTTTGGTTGCAAAGATGTTTCTTTCCTACTTACCCTGAAATTTCTTACCTGAATTTTCAATGGGTTTTGGAGCATTCACAGGCCTTCTTGATTCCCCTTCAGTCCAGGGAAAATTAGACATCAATGTCTTTCATTCAAGAAAAACTAATTAAAAGGTATGGTGAATAAAGCGTGCTTTCTAGTCCCTCTCTTGGATACTGGATTTGCACTTCAAAATGCCTATCTCTTATTACTGCTCCTCCTTCCAGTGAAGAAGGTAGCCAGCCCCAGTGGGATGGACTGCAGTGATTCAGGGAAGGAACTTGGCTGCTTACTGGTACCCAGCTGCTGCTGATAGGGCTTCAAGAAAATGTCTTTAAGCAAATACTTAGCAAATGCCCAGAGCTATGGGTAAGAAGAAAGTCTCTGAAGCAGACTAAACAATGTTTATTCCTCTGTGAGGTGGTGGTAAGGGCTGGAGATGCAGGTGCATCCCAGGTCCGCTGGTACAAAGTATTGCTTTTGGCATCATATAGGGTGTTTTTGTTATATCTCACATGTGTGGCTTCCCTCTGCTTTTAGAATAGCCATGCTCACCTTAAATCCACAGTTAAAATGCTGGTTCAGCAAGTAACACAGGCTGCAGTGTACCTTGCCCCCTCAAACAGGTATGGTACATGTTGCGGTCTTTGCCTGGGCTGACTCAGAATGAAAGGGCACTTTGGCTTGCTTTACCTCTTTAATCTTCTCAAAGAATAATTTTTCTTTAATCTGGTTTTCCCGGTTACCCAAAACAATGGCTTTTAACACTAACTGGAGAATCCCACTGAGTAAAAAGACAGGTTTAACCATCTTTTGGGGCTTAATATTTTTTAATTTTTTTGCTTTTGTGTTTGTTTATGCTTTTACCCACCTACTTAAGCTCTCTGGAAGGAACTAGACCGCTTGTCCAGCATGCAGTTGTCTCCAAAGTCCAACTGTAGACTCAGTGCGATGCATTTCATGGGGACTTTCCTCCATGGACTCCTTCCAAGCCTGTCCTTGAAAATTCTTCCCTGGTCTCATCTGTTTCATTGCAGAGTTTGGTTTTTATCTTTAGTATAAATGGGCATTGTTCAGTGGTAGAAAATAATCAGACCAGAAAATCTGGCTCTGTTCCATTTAGTCAAGAGCTATTTTTATCCTGCTTGGGAGTGAGAGGGGGGAGGAGAAGCGAACCCCTCCAGCTCTCTTTCTTAAACTGTTTTTTTCAACTTCTGTGATGATCTTTTTGCCTTATGGATGCTGACAGTCACTGCTGGAGGAGCAAAATGTCTTATCAGTGTCTCTCAGGGTTACTCTGAGGGGGAGACGAGGACAGCTGTGCTGGCAGCTGCCTGCACACAAGGGCACAAGACCCTGTCACATCCCTACACATGCACCACACCATGGAAGATAGTTACTTTCTATCTTTGAGTAAAACACAGAACACTGGAAATGCTGTTTCTGAAGTGAAGGGCAGCAGCTATGGCTTAGGGGGAAAGGCGATGCTTACAAACAAAGCAAGCCAGATACACCGTTTTGTTCTCCCTTCACCCTATTGGATAGTATGACTTTTCCAAAACTGTAAACACAATTTCAAAGTTTCCCAACCTCTTAGCTTAAAAACATCAAGAGGGAAAAAATGGGACTGTTTGGCAGGATTGCTACAGGGCTCTTACTTTACTTTCTGGAAGTAGTTCAGGCAGCCCTAGGGACGCTCACGTTATCATCATTAGTCACCCGTGTGCTTGCAGGCTTTTAGAGGCTCCATTTACTCTTGGTAAGAAAGGGGAAAGTCCAGCAACAGTAAATCTGGAAACATGAACGCATGCCTTCATGTTTATTTGGGGCTTTTTTTCCTGGGTTTGTGTTGACTGATGATACAGAAGTTAGGACAGAGAGCTCTGCATAGTTACTCTGGTATTGTTTACTGAAAAAGTAGAGAGATCGCTGCTTAGGGTTGCTTTTTAACAGGTCTAGCTATTCACATCTAAAACAGGCTCGGGCCCCAGAAGCAGCAGAGGAATTGGCAGTTGTTCTCGTTGAAATCAGATGTCTGAAGGTGTGATACTCCTTCCAGTGTGACAAAAGCTAATGCAAACCATGCAGGCACTGATGCCTTCCAAGGCCAGTCCTCTGCTGAAGGTTACTAGAGTACAGCAAAAAGCCGTCTGCTTAAGGAGTCAAGAGGTTGACCCTGTAACTTGAGAGTCAGATCCAAGAGGAAGGTGCCAAGAGGATTAAGCTGTCTTTAAAATAGAGCTTTTTGAGTATCAGGCTTTTAGTTACATCTGTTTTGATCATAAGCTGACTCTAGACTAACATTGCTGAAGCTTGGCTGTTAATTTTCCTGCAAAGCGACTCTGAACCTCTCCGTGTTGTAAGGTTTTAAAATCATTGCTGTGTTTGAACATATGGTTCATTGCCTGATGGGTCCAGGCTGAGGTCTTCTTGTAGATTGGATGAGTCTGAGTATCCTGAAGGTCCAGAAGATGGGGTGAACAGGTGCCCAGCTCCAGGATTTTCAATAGTGATAAGAAGTTAATGGTAAAATGTGACTATTCAGTTTTAGCAATTCATTGCTACCGGGGGGGGTGTGTGGAGGGAAACACACTGAACACTGCAGCTGTGAAGTTTTATCTGTTGAACTGTGTTTATCTGGTTGGCAGGGAAAATGGCTTTTAGCGCAGTCCTTTTCCTCTTGTGGTCTGTAAGATATCAGCAAATAAATAACCCAATGAAGAGAAAGACAAAATAAAGACCAGACTAAGCAAACAAATTGAGGTACTAGGGGTGAATAAAAGCAATAAATTAACCTAAATTTTATATGATTGCTACTGAAAGCTGTGTGATCTCACTATGTAAGATTTTCTCAAAGTCTTAGATAATTTTTCCATTTAAAAGAGAAAAGAATTTAGGAAATGCTAATCTAGCTTGTATCTATGAATAAAGTCTTCTTGGTAAGCTTTCCAACTCAAGAGTAAAGGCTTTGAAGTCTTTCTCTATTTTTAATGGAGCTGAATGAGTTCAGTGGTAAATATGCAACAAGTGTAATGCCTGTTTCCATTCTTTGTTCCCCTGAGAGTCATTTAAACAAAACAAATTCTGTGCACACTAATAAAGTGTGTAGGTAGCTATTGCAGCTTAATAGCTTGTGCTCGACCATTTTCCTTGGCACGGAGTTTAAGGAATGTTTCCAGCTAGGTTATATCTTCATCATGGGCTGTTATCAGGAGTTGCATTTCCCATTGTCAAGCCCCAGTGCTGAAGATATGCTGCTCTTTGGGAGCATGGGACTGCTCAGGGGATAGGTTAAACACGGCGGATGTGCTGCTCCCCATGGCCTGTTGTTGTTGCTGCAGCCTTCTCCACTTGCATTCAAAATGTTTTCCAAACAGTGCGTATTGGGAGTTTGCTTTGCTTTGCTTTCTTTTTTTCCTTTAAGCTATCATTGGCAATAGCTTGTGTCTAGCTAGACTGTTTCTCAGCAGTTTTCTATGTCCTTTCTTCAGCTTCATTTTACAGAGGAGCAGGGTATGAATGTTTTACCCATGGGAATCCAGTGCTCTGTGTTCAGTGTAGCTATGCAAATAACACACACAAGTGTTGACCAAATCTGCTTAGCTGCAAAGAATGACGACAACGCTTACTCTTTCAGGTCATCTCTGGCCCTCTGAAACTTGCCAAGTTCTGCTGTGGGGAACCAGATGGCTGATGGGGCATGGGGGATGCAGTAATGCAGGAATGTCTAAAAACTGTTCCCTCTGGTCTGTAGGTAAAAATAGTGGGGACAGATCAGGGAAAAGACTGAAAATACTGAAATTAGCTGAGGGGATTCCTAACTACTACAGGCTGAAAAGGAACTAGATAATGTGACCATACATCCCCTTTTTAGGGAAACTATAATGTGGCTGATTTGTTTAGTGTCTTCTAGCTGATGCTCTTCCAATTTAGTTCTCCACTTTTTTCTTTCTAGCTTGGTGTGAATGCATGCATCTCTTCTAGAAGACTGATTATATAGAAATCACATCTGAAAAATGGTTTTATTTTACCTTCAGCGTCTAAAGGAACCTGAAGTTCAGATGCATGATATGATTAAGTGTGGTCTAATTTCAATTGGAACCTGTTCTTCTTGCCAGCTGAACTCCTAATTGGAAAGGAGCAAGGCATTTCTGGTGGGCAGCAAACTGACTGAAAGATTTAGAACGCAGTTATTCAGTATCCTGGGTCAAATTGAGTCAATAGCAGAGCTGAATTAAAAAGGTCTTGAAACAGTGACATTTAGAATATGTTTTGATGTTTAACTGCCAATTTCAAAAGGTTTTTAAAAATTATTTAAGCTTTAGGCAATGAGTTGGGCCAATGCAAGATCAGAATTTCTCAGTTATTTTGTCCTTGTTAAGAAATAAACAGTTACATCTGCAAGTTTGGTTCTGTTTAAGGAAAAAAAAAGGGGATTTACTCCCAAACAAACATTATTACATGCTCAGTGCTGCTATTAGAGACTTGTTCAGCTTTGCACACATCACTGGCTATTGTTTATAACAATTTCTATAGATGAACTCTCAAGAGTTATCTTTTCATCTCTCAGAATTACAGTATCTAAAATTCTATGTGTCAAACTATATGCTTTGGAGGCTGGTTTTATGTGCCCTACTCTTTCAAACGGCACAGATCACTGATTTAAGGAATTCTGCACAGTCCTTGCTGCTCCTGAAAACCCGGCCGTAGCCATCAGTGTGCACTTGTGGATACAGAACCTGACATATATATAAACATATATATATATGTTTAGGGTTTTTTTTTTTACCTTATAGAAAAAATGTCTGCATCACATCTTGCAGCACGTTTCAGATGGGCTATATATTTGGCTTGCTCTGGTACTCTCCAGGCAATTGTATAGCTACTGCAAACCCTGCTCCAGAAGAGTCATGTTCATAGTTATGGTCTTCAGCCACCTGAAAGCTATGACAAGACTTTAAATTAAGGCTTTTTCCTCTTGTGGTTTTGGTAGCCAGGTGCTGCCTTTGGTATTACTATTTGCACATCAAAATAGTTACCTCCTTTTCAGTGGATGTACTGCTCTCCCTTTGTGTAACACCTAGCTTCACCAATTTGTACAAGAATTCTCACACTCTCAGCAGGGAGCGGTGGTGGGGTGTGGATCTGCACCCTTGCGCATGCTGAGACTGAGCCCATGCATGCATGGTCAGGGTTGATCCAGGAGGAAATGGGGATGAGTGCCCATGGTCTCAGCAGGTAAAATGCTACAGAAGTCTGACATCACCTGCAAATTGCTGTAGTTGTCAGGACTCGCTGCTGTTGTGAAGCCTGATGTGCATGGTGGTTTTCTGTCCTGTTAATGCGGGCAGCAAAGGACTGTCTATTCCATCCTTATAAAGGAAGCCTGTTTTGCAAAGAGCCTGCAAGCTTGAAATATCTGGATGTCATCCAATTTCTGTTCCCAGAGGCCTTGTTCTAACAAATACTGTGGAGTATGCACACTGTACAAGGGGGTGCGGGGAGAAACTCGACCGGAGATGGGATCATACAAAACATCTCCAGTCTCAGAGCAGCCCAATTAAATAGTCTGTGCTGAATCTTATAAGTCAAGCTGGAGTGATTCCTTGTTTGTGGAATCCCGTTATCTGGCAAAGGCTCCAACCTGACTCATATGTAAGGTCAGCTACACTTTTGAGTTTAGAGGCTGATTTTCCAGTCCTCCTGTAGTCATGCATGTGGATTTCAGGATGCACCTAGGCAGGAATATTCACCTTATGTGAGAGGCAGCTGGTGAAAAGAAAGACATTGGGAGTTTCCCTACCCACAACAGCAGATTGATAGTCTTCGTTTGTCACTCTAGCACAAGGCAAAACAAAGAAAATTTTCCTCCATTCTCAAGTCCCAAGCTTCCCCCTTCTGTCTGAGTTCACAACATCTTGATAGGCCCCGAAATTGTCCAAGATTGTCACTGTTTCCTGTTTATTTTAGTTTACATATTCACAGAACCAGTTGGAAAAACGACTGTACCAGAGCCAAGTAGTGAAGTTTGCTAAAGGAAATTTTGTGGTCTAAGAAACTGGAAAAATCTTTCCCTCTGCTTTCAGCAGACTGGATGAGCTACCGACAAGCACAACGGAGCCGTTGGCCTCCAGGCTCTCTCCTGCTTCATTTAATTTCTTTAAACCTCAGTATGCAGAACCAGGCTCCCTACCCATATGCTCCTGGGAATATGGTAACAAAAGTAAATGCACTCCCCGGGAGGGATTAAAGAACCACCTTGAAAAATAGGCAAATTGAGAAAATAAACTATAGCAATATAACCGAGCAAAGGAAGAAGAGCACAAATGTATTAGTCATCTCTTAATTGGCCTCAGAGCCCAATATGCTTAAGGTCCTGAAATAGAAAGCCCATCATTTCAGTTCTGCACATTAGCAATTTAAAAAGAAATAAAACAAGATCTCCTGAGAATGGAATCATATCTATGTTCATATTGTTAAACATGTATTTTTCCTGTTTGCAACCTCTTAGCTTAATCCGTCATACTTTATTGCATTCAGGACTTCTAGACAAATTCTTTTTTGGACAAGAGGAAAGTTTTGTCTGGGTTTCAAGGAAACTTATTTCATGTTGGATAGTCTGAGTGTGCCACTGTGTTATTAATTTCGGAAAACTTCTGAGTGAATAAGCTTGAGAGCGCTCAGGCTTTGATATTTTCTTGCTTTGCAGAAACCCATGCATCAGAGGTGAGGGCAGCTGCAGACCCATTTGATCTAGTACAGCCACCAGGTGCCCATCAGCAGTTGGGCTCCCATCTTTCAAGTATTTTAATTTTTCAGCTGTCAACAAAATCTCTTAAGTTTTCATGTAGTCTCTTCAACCATTTATCAGCTCAACTTCCCCTCTCCCATTGCACAGTATATATAAAGGAAATTGTCAAAGTGGGACTGTTTGCTCAGTGCTTAGTAGATGCTGTGATCTCCCCTACAGACCTCCAGGGACTGTCCATTGTTCTTATTCTGTTGCCATATCAGCTGTGCAAAAACCCATCATCCTCTGTCTTCTGTCCAAGGACATTTCCCCCTCCCTTTCCTTCCTCCCTCTTATTTTCTTTTTCTCTCATTCCTGCTTTATGCACTGGTAGTATTTCAGCTCTCAGGAGTATTCGGGCATCAACTTCGATGTGATCTTTCACTGCATATGGACCTGGCTTGGAGGTATCAGATCCTTTCTGCATGGTGTGCTGGGGCTATGAAATCTGTAACCTTTTGAAACCATCATGTGCACATATTAATTGCAGGTGCAGGGTTAATGCTGAGAGATCATGGGTGACCTACAATTTTGCTCAGCATTGCTTACCTAGCAGCCTGCAAGAGGGTTTATAGTCTTCACTATGTTTCCCATGAGGTGCTGCTTGCAGTGATATTTTTGATGATGGAGAAAATTACACATTGGAAAAAACCTTTAGTGCTTATAATTACATGGCTGAGATTAAATGGTACCATGTTGAAAAGTGATTGTTATATGAAAATGACTAATAACTGAAATGGCACTTCTAACTATTTTCTCTGAAAGTAATGCCTAGTGCTTTATTTAGTTATTCCACTAAGAATGTGGAAGTATGCATTTCCATGAATTTTAAAAGTACTTTCCTAGCAGTAGATTAAAATGTTATTTAAAAAGGGTCCAGACCAATTATGAATCCTTTTAGTTTCCAGATCATAAGTCTAATATTTCTGACAGTTGCTCAAGAGTCTAAAAATCAAAATCAGGTCCAAAATCAGATTTGGGTATTTAGGCTGGTTTTAAATTTTCATCAGAATCCAAGCTGTGCAACAGCAATGTTGCAGCTATTGGTGTTGCTTATGATTTCTAGTGCAGGAACCAGCAGGACCTGATGAAGAAATGGTCCATGACCATAAGAGCTTTCAAGTGAAGTGAAAAAAAAAAATCCAGCAGAATAAATCTAAAGGAAGCATGAAGGTACAAGGGTGAGAAGACTGGTCAGCCCTAGAAGCAGAGACCTTGAGGCACACAAGCTATTCAGCAGTCATCCAAGGACTATGTAGTCCACGTGGCAGAGGAGACAGAGGAACAAGAAGGTTGCTCGGTGTCTATATAGAGCTGTGTATGGGGCGCAGCCTGAGGAAAGCATGAAGGTGCTTGTTCTACTCTCTAGTAAGAGGGCAATGAAGCAGCCTTTTCCCACAGAAAGCAGAAATTCAGACTTCAGCATACCCTTGCTGAGAGGCCAATGACTGCCAAAGACCAGAGTGGCTTTTGTCTCTGTATGTTAATCACAGCTTGTATCTTGCTATACTAATTCCAGAACAAAGCATAACTTTCTTCTTCAGTACTCCTGGTCTCTGTGCACTTCATCAGAGCCAAATGTACATGCACCAGTACTCTGTGGGTAACAAGGGAAACAGCAGAAATATCAATATCAAAGCAAAGGGATTCAAAGAAACAGGTCAGGAAAGCTAAAGCCCAGTTAGAACTGAGTCTGGCAAGGGATGTGAAAGGTAACAGGAAGGGCTTCTGTAGGTACATAGCAAAAAAACCCAAAACAAAACAGATTAGGGATAATGTGGGCTCTCCAGCAATCACTGAGCAGTGCTATGGACCACGTAACACTAGCTGTGTTTTGTAGTCAATGACTGAGGAAAGCCTGTCATTGTCAGATGGTTTGGTGGTTAGGTGTGCCTGCCAGGACAAACTACCAGGAGAGAAAACTGACATGATTCCTAGTGAAGCATCACACTAGGACCTGTCTTCCTGCTGCAAAACCAGGAAATAATATTTTTCTGGAACAACGATGGACTGAATTCAGAGCTGGGATACACTCACAGAAGCCCCCGCACCTTTATAAGTAGCATTTTTCTGTGCCCAGAGGCCTAGGAATAATAACTAAAAACATAAAAGGCTTTTTAAGTAGGTTCATTTTGTCTTGCCTGTAAAAGATGGAGACCGTGGGGATTTGCATGCTCTGGTGTTTTGGTCAATCCACTCCTAAATGCTCCAGCTGGTTGAACTCCTACTTGTTATTCAGGGACACCATTCTACAGTGTGTTTCACTCTGGATTGTTCCAGTATTGAGCTTAAATTTCCTTTGTGATTTCCTTCCACCCCCTTTCCTTCCTGGAGCACCTGCAAGACACCTGATGTGTACCTATAGCAATGTTAGGAGGAGGGATGGACAGGTGGTACTTTGTGTTTTTAAGGTGAGCTCCTCATTGAACTGTCAAAACTACTTGTCTAGTTTTCTACTGTAGACAGCAGTAGGTGTGAATTGTTACAGTTTTCTATGAGCAGCAATGACATGGGTTATTTCAGATAATTTAAAACGTTGCCAGTATATATTGTTAAAGGGTTTTTTTAGTTCCTTCTTTCCCTTTATGTCTTGTACCTTCAGGCTCTTTAGTATTAACAAAATCTGTACTGAGAATTTTAATATTCATCCACTCTTCTATCTGGCAAAATCTGGAATATCAGCTGTTTTGCATGTGTGGGATGATGATTCATAAGTAGAAAGGTTCTTGTTGAGGTACACGCTTGACGGGTTATGTGTATGGTATGACTTGGGGGCAATCAAATTACTGGTGCAAGCTTTTGAAACTGCTTCACAGAACATAAATACCTAGAAATATTGAATACAGACTGCACACACAAGCTCTAGGGATTTTGTTTGTTTTGGTTTCTAAGCCAAACTCAACTTCATTTGAACATACTGAACTTCATGAATTATTTCTCTTTCTGTACAATTAAACTCCTCCTGATGTTAACATACATACAGTCCTGCCTGATAGGTGCTTTCAATAACTGAAAGTACACCCTCTCACAAATAAGCATGGCTTTCAAGGCAAAAGTCCAGCCCTCGCAGCAAGCTTCATCCCAGGCAGGATGGAGTAATCAACGTTGTGATCTCCACTGAGAAGAGCCTCACAGAGGGTAACTTATTGCTATTTCATTCTGCAGCTGAAGAAACATACAGTAGTGGTAGGGAGCCTTGGGGCAGCTGATTTTAAGATTGATTTTGCAAGCTGTTTCTTACTATCTGGCATTCATAAAATTCACCTTGAATAACTGGTTTAAGAGTTCGGTAGGAAAACTCTTGCCAGAAGAGCATCCTTCTGGCTGAACGTGTTCAGACCATCTCTTGGGCTACACCAGATGGTACCAGATGCACTGAAATCCAATAAGTGGTGATTTTTATTTATTCTTCCCTAACAGTTAGGACCTGCTTTACTCCTTTCCCAGGAATTTTGTTAATATCAGCAGTAAAGGCTCTCCCCAGAGAGTCTCCCACTGGCTTCAGCTCTGGTCTGAAACAAGGCAGGATTAAAAGAGCACAATTGCTTCTGGGCAGTCAGTTTGTGGCCAGCCACGTGGTGGAATAGCTTGGTCATAAATTTTAATGTAATGCAGAGCTGCTAATCAGCATCAAACATGTGAATGCCAGTGGATGGCAGATTTAATTGGGTGTTTAAGAGCATTGGAGGAAGTGTGTGCTTGAAGCATCAAAGACTGAGTTCTAGAACTTTAGAAGCAATCTGAAGCTGGAGCTGTGGGAAGAGGCGAGTTCCTCCAAAGGAGGACTTACCTGCTCTGTCTGTTCACACTAGGTAGGATAGAAGGCTTGAGCCATATCAGGGAGATGTAGGTTAGTCTTCATGAAGATATTGCAAACAGTTCTGGAAACAGTAGAATGCTGGCATAGAGTCACCTGGAAAGAAGGGGGGATTGTTGGTCCTCAGAGTGTGAGACTGATGTCAGAGATGAAGCAGGGCTAACTCTTCCTGCATCAAAGGAAGGGAATGGACTAGATGTCTTCAATGTTCCTTCATGCATTCTCATTCACTCTGATCCTTGTTTTCTACTTCCTTTTCGTTAGTAGCAGAAGTTAGAAAGCACTTGATGAATGAGGCAGGCATTGGTAGGAGGACAAAGGAGCCTGTGGCAGCTGAATTAGGTCTTAGAGATAGGTGCCCTTTCCCAGCCTATGCCATGGAACTCCTGCAAGGTCCTGCAGATGTTCTGCAGCTATGAGTTATTCCCAGATGGTGTTCTGGGTGAGCCCAACTGCAGTCCCATTTGAACCATTAAATCCTAAAAATTTAAACTGAACTTATCAGAATATGAACTCTGAATATGTGATTTTGACCTTTCCAGAATGCTACATCTTTGGGTGCATCAGCTGCCTTTCTAAAAGAGGGTAATACAGCATTTTCAGGGGGATTGTATAAGTAAGTTTGTTAATACATTTAAAGCCTTTGGATGCTGTAGTGATGTGTGGTGAGGATGAGGCCATAAGGAAATGAATTTTGTCCCCACAGCAGGGTCTGAACAGTGTGCCATAAAGCAAGCCAAGGGTCACATGCTGAGCGACAAGAAGAAAACAAAATATTGAATGAATGCTGGTTAAATGAGCACTGTTCTTTCCTTGTGTTGAATGAGGCAGAAATGCCGGAGAAAAAATAGTACGTGGTATCTTACTGAAGATTATCGTATTTAGTCTGCTTTTGCATAAGAATTGAGATGGGTGATTTACCTTATCCTTTTGTGAGGAATTTAAAGCATTCATAAGTTACATGCAGGTATCTACATTAAACTAAGAAACAGAAACAACTCAAACAGCAAAAAAAAATCAGCTCTGTAGGTACGCTGTCTCTGTGATTCGCCAGCCGGTGGATCACTCAGCCCAGTACAATGAGCCATTGACAGCACTGGCAGCCTGATCTTCTCCAGGCTGATGGGTGCTAGGGATTTGAAGCTCCTTTGCCAGGATTTAGACAACTGCTGATGCATAGCAGGGGGATATTGAGGTTTGGGCTTCCTGGCTTCATCCCAGATTTGAGAGGGGGTATACTGAAGCAGGCAAACACTTTTTGTTCCAGTCCTTGTCCTACATTTGTTTTCCCTGGCACATCCTAGATACCTTCTGTGGCCACTGTCTTGGGTTGTCCATCTGTGCTGGATGATCTTAGAATCAAATTAAAAAATCAACAACTTCTGATATTCCCACCCTGCAGAAATGGCCCAAACATTGCGCTTTTTTTGTTAGACATGTTTGGCAGCTTATGTGCTGCAGCTCTGTCTGCAATATCCTGTAGCCATGTTGCTACTGGCAGCAGTGACCTGAGGCCATCAGGCAGAAGCTGCAGGAAGATTTAAAATCTCTTGTAACAGCTGATAGAGCTGAAGGAAAAAATCTGGCAAGCATTAAGACCTGAAGACGGACTTGTGTGCCTGAGAGCTCATATATCTGGGTATCAGCTATGCCACTGAAGGCTACTGCATCACCATGCAAAGACCTCTGGCCTTCAGCATGCCAGGCAGGGAGTGCATTCGACAACAGGGCACTGCGTTCCCATGGATTAGGAGTGAGCTTGGAAGAGCGTAAAGGGAGCATGAGATTAAGGCATTCCTCCAGGTCCCAAGGACTGAGGGGCAAGAAATGAGTTGTAGCAACCCTTCTCCCTCCTGCCCTGCTGCCTCATGCACCCCCTCAGCTCTCTCCCTGTCTAGAGGCATGTCACACCAGCTAGCCCCTGCTGCAAAGCTCCCCTGGCAGTCACTGTGCCACTGTTTCAGGTGATGAGCCAAAAAGCACTGGAAGAAAAAGACAGGGTTTTACTCTCCCTGCTGACATTCTCGCCACACAGGACTGGGAATGTCAAAATACAGAGTAGGTGACCATGCCCTGTTGAAAATCAGAGGAGGGGAAAATGTGTATATTGAAATTACAATGAAGAGCTACATAATAAACAGTGTGCAATTATCAGGGTTTGGGGATTTCCCTCCTTCCTACCCTACTGCCAAGCATACAACACCAGAGATCTTTCTCCATGGGTTGCTGGCTTTTGCATCTCTTACTATCCTTTGGATGTGGTGATCAGTATGGTGGGGGGAAAAAAACCTGCTTTTTCCCAGCCCTCCCTGTAAGCAAACCTAAGTCATGTTCTGGCTCCCAGGTTTCCTCTGCACTTCAGGAACTAATGTAGAGCTTCTGCATATCATGCAAGAATTTTTATGCGTGATATAACTACCTGCAAGAAGAAGAGGCTATCAGCCTACGCTATGGGATAACCCTGCTCTGGTGATCAGAATTCAGGAATGAAGTTGAGCCTTTTAAACAGCACCCCTGTGAACTGTACATCCTTCTGGGGAGAGCCTGGAGTGCTTTGGTCTTCATTCCAGCATCTTGTCTTCAAAAACTCCTACATCCTTATTTTGCAGTACATAATCTGGCATGATGTAAAATGCAAGGCATTGCCACAGCATGTGAGAAATGCTGTGGGCTTCCAAATGAAATGGACTGTGCAATGGACAGAGACCAAGGTATAGGCTTCCACGTGGATACAGCTGACATAGTGTACATGTATGAAAAGAAGGTATATAGAGGGGCTTATGTCTAATCATAGCTAGCCTTTACCTCTTAAAGAGAAACCTGAAAGAATGGTGCAACCTCCAGTAAAATCTCATTGCTTCTTGCTGTCCTTCTTAGGAAAATGATGCAACACCTGAGGCTCTTCACACGTTGAACTGATCTCACAGCTGACTAATGGGGAGGCAGACAAGCGAAGGTGAGACTGAACTGAGGTACGAGCATAACGGGCTTGATGCCTTTGTACAACTTCTCATGATCAAATATTATTACATCAGCAGAAAAGAAGACCAAAAGAGATTATATTCCTCTGGGACTCCCTAATTTTAGATTCCTGAGTGAGTTAGTCAGATGAGAGATGCTTAAAATGAATAGGATCATCTTTTCATGCACACTCAGGAATTCCTTGCTTCAGTCACAAAACCCACTAATAGAGCAGTGGCAAAGCGAGAGCTGAAATTCTCATATCAGTCGATTCCTGCCCTCGCTTACCCTAGTGCAGGCACATTCCTGCCTGGTGGCCTGGCTCAGCTGCAGCCAAGGACACTGGGTCATTCCTGCAAGATCTTTACCAATGCTGCTGATGCTTGCACTGCAGAGCACCCTGACCAATTACAGATGGAAAAATCCATATTTAAAATATCTTTTAAAGGAATGCATTGCATCCAGTGGTTGAGGCACTGTAATTACACCAATTTGTCACTGTCCGTAGTGTGGCTGCTTTGTTAAATAAACAATGATCTTACAGTCTTTCAAAATGTGGTGGCCTTGCTCAGCTTTTTCCTGATTTTAACTATCACCCTTAGTAGGTATTCAGTTAATGGTCCCTCTTTTATTGTGAAGCTTGAAATAATATTTGGAACATAATGCAATTAATTTGAAGGTGTCTTGTTAAATCTATTGGAACTCTTTAGTTCAACCAATATTATTAATGATACTTTTGAGGGAATGTGGATTTCTTTGATATTGTGTTATGAGACTTACTGATTAACAATATTGAAATCTGGCTGGACTTGTCTATCTGAAATTTCAAGTGAAAACTGCTGGTGCAGCATGAATGACTAATTGACTGAGTAATTTTTCCTCATCAGAGATTATAAGGATATAAGAAGAGAGATCAGGGCCTGTTTTCTAATGGAGACAGTTGATACACAAACTACTGTTGCATTAACTAAGCAGCACAGAAGGCCCTTTTCAGAGATGAGGTAGGAGGTGAGCTGAGTGTGCCCCGGTGAGCAGCACTGTGGCTCCTTGCAGAATGTCTTCAGTAGTATATTCTTGCTCCTCTGAGAAGAAAATCCCAATGCTAGTAGCAGGGCAGGGCAAGGCAAAGGCAACACCTGCTTGTTCTGCTGCCAAGGCAGCTTGAAGCACAAGCATCCGGCTGTGACTGCTGTATCTTGGTACTACTGGAGAAAAAAAAGTGAATCCTAAAGCACTAACTTATATGCAAAACCAAAATCCCATAAATCAAACTAGGGTGCATAAAAGTAAGGAGGATCTGTGAAAGGTATTGAATTGCTTACAGTATGTTGTCACCCAAATATTAATACAAACCAAGAATTTCTAGCCCAGGTGCCTTAATGAATGGCCTGATCTCTAAAGCAAGCCCTTAGAGTCCCAATAGTGTGCATGTGACCTGCAAAGGCTCTGTCATTACAAAAACTCTCACCTGAAATGAATAGTGCGCCTGCATGCTCCAGCATCCTCTCCCCAGTGGTGACTGTGGAAGGATGTGTGAGCGCCCAATTTAATAACCCTTCCTATCTCAGTCCCATCCTAATCTCTAATAACTTCAGACCACTTTAAGGCCTGAAGCATAACATTTAATCTCTCTTAAATCTGCATAATTATTTGTAACTTTATTCTCAGTAGCCACATAAATCATTCAGTCTGAATTCTGCTGTGCTCATCAGCATCCTGGGGCACAGAGCAATTTGTTTTTGTGAAGTCCTCACCCTCTGTCATGGTTTTGTAGCCATCACTTTTTAGAGCCACTAGGTGTTCCCTTGATGTTGTGTTGCTAGTTAGGGAGAACAGAATTTCTACACCTTCAATCATTCATAATTTATTTTACTACTCCATCTCCCATTTCTAGCTCCTCTTTAGAGCAAGTTACTTGGTGTGTGTGTGTGTAGTGGTAATCACTCTAACCTGAGCTTTTCTAGGTCTTTGACTACCTCTGTAATTCCTTCCTGAAAAAGTTTTGGTCATTCAGCTGTTGGTTTTTTTTCAGGATAAGCAGCAGTGAGCATGCTATTCCAAGAGGCCCATTCATTCATTTTACAATGTTATGACATTTTTTGGTGTTTATCTTCATCTCATTCCTTATAAATCTTTCTTGTTTCCTTGTGACTGAAGCTGGAGATTAAGCATAAATCTCTGCTGAGCTGTCTAGGTTTGAAGATTGTGTCTATTTCCCCCCATTCTCTATAAGGGAAAAAAAAATCTGGTGAGGGGAAAAAAATCAGAATTTTTTCTCTCCTGCCCACCTGGGAGTCTTTATTGCTCCATGCAAAATTTTAGGGACTCACAAATGTGCAGTCTTGATCTCACTGTGATGTACGCTTGGGGTAATTAGAAGCAGAAGCAGATTATTAGAAGACCCACAGGTTTTCATTTGAAATAAAATCTGTTTCAACATAAAAGGCTAAGAGATTCTCAGAAATACCAAGCTTGTTTTCTTTTCTCATAGCATTTCTTCACAGATCTTCATTTCTGTAATTTGGCAATACTGCAATAAATAAGAAAATCACAGAACTTCAGTCAAATTATAGCCAAACATACAACGTAAAATGCATAACTATGGAAACATTTAAAATCACAGCATTATTAATCTTTAGTCTTACTAAGATTTAGTGGATAATCATAGTTCCAGGCTTTTGTGCAGGTTTGATGCGTTTGGATGGCAGTACTTTGTGATTATAAGTTTATGCTGATATAAATATTTACAGCCTACCAACTGTCCCCTGGATGCTGTTTTATAGTGTCAGCAAGTTTAACATTTATTAACCACGGGATGAAGAAGGAACATGAAAGCAATACTACTTCTCGGTAGTTTCTCAGTTTACCAGGCAGCACTCACAGGCAAAAATCCACCTGATAAAAGAGGAAGGCTCATGCAGTATTCAGGATACAGTGCAGGTGAGAAATTAAATGCATGACAGGCTTGGTAGCCTGCCTAAGTTTTGCATAGTGGGGCTGAGTTGGCAAAAGCCACACCTGATGTGGGACTTAATAAGGCAAGCAAGAAGAAGGGGTGATGGAGAACCTCACCTAAAACAAATTAGGATGCTGAGCTCATATGGGTCTGCAGACTGGTACAAAGCAGAGCATTGACCAGAGCCAGCAGAAACTCTTGTTTCGTTGGTGGTTGCCAGGTAGCGTAAGCCTTGTGAAGGATTTATTATCCAAACAACAAAAGAGGAGGGTAAGTTTTCACTGACATAGAAAGATTACATTGCTGAGGTTCATTTCTGCACACCAGTTCTCTTCCTGTTGCTTTTTTCTGTCTTCTTTCAACTACAAATAGAGCATGTCAGAAGTGGGTGAGGAAAAGCAAAGCTCAGCCTGTAAAAAGAGTAGAAACTTGATTTCAGGGTGGATTTAAGAGATTTCAGAACTTTTCTAGCATAGGGAATTTGTAAGTGTGAGCTGCTGTCTCACCCCAGGGCTGCATCTGTGAGATTGCTGAAAGCAGTGATCTCTTAGCTGTGGGAAAATATGCACCCCAGAGTAATTGTTGTAATGAAGTAATGTAATGGGCTGGTATGTGGTCCAGTCTCCCAGATTAAGGTATGTGGTCATCATCTGTGTGTGTTTTGCAGCAGCAGGACATGTGTTTGTGCTGCTGCTGCCACCGATGCTCACAAGGACATGAACAGGCACCCAAGTGAGGGGTACAGATCAAAAGACATTCTCCTGCTTTATTCCAGACTCCTTGTGTGACCTGTTGGCCTGTCTCTGTCTGTTAAGGATTGCAGTTATAGGCGTGGGGGTTTAATTGAGCTACCTACTGTCGAAATGTAGCCTCCAGCTTTCAGCTGTTTTCATCTTCACATAGCTGAAAATAAATGGTGGGGGCTGTAGGGATGGGTAGGGTGTTTAAACCTTACAAAAGATTGGAGAAGTCCAATTATCTTTCAGCCTTGTCCCCCAGAGCACCAATATCCCAAATAATCAGGTTCTAACAGAAAACATCTGCTTTATTCTGACTGCCTCAGCTTGGAGTTACCGACCACAGCCAGACCCCTGTATTTCACAAACACTGACTTCAGAGCATGGCAGTGTGCTGGGCGAGATGAAATCTGACTATTGTAGGAAGCAGCAGGGCAGAGCAAGGCAGACACAAATGCTAGTATGGTACTGTTGTGGTTTAAACCCAGTCAGCCATAAATCAGAACCACTCAGTCTCTGTCTCACTCCTCCCCTTCTTTCCCTCCTCCTGCTCCTGGAGGGATGGAGAGGAGAATCGAAAGAATGTAACTCCCATAGGTTGAGATAAGAACAATCCAGTAA
>JANHGB010030636.1:0-18006 GCA_026283785.1 Coracopsis vasa
CCATGGCCCTGCCGCCGTGTCGCTGGGCTTGAGCGTGGCCGTGGTCTCCAGCCTGGTGAACGGCTCCACCTTCGTCCTGCAGAAGAAGGGGATCGTGCGGGCCCGCGGGAGAGGTAGGGGTCCGGCGCTGCGGTGGCGGCTCCACAGCCTCCCCCTCCCCTCTGCACCGGAGCATCGTTCCCGGCACCTCCCCGAAGGCCGCTCCCTCTCCTGGCACCCGCGCAGCCCCCGAGGAAGGGCCGCGGCTGCCCCTCGCTGCGGCGCGGCCGACCCGGGCGAGGAAGGGTTGGGGGGGCACGGACGATGCGGGATGAGGCACTCCCGGGTCGTGGCAGACCCCTGCAGCAAGGGGCACCGTCCAGGCGCTGGACCAGGGGACCCGGCCTCAGTTTGTCACCTTAAGCGTGTTTGGCATCAGAGGTCGGTGACTGGAGCGCGGTCAGCGTGAGGGATGTGATGATAAATTACGGAGGGGGCGGCAGGTGGAGGGCGGTGAGGGTGTATTAACGTGGACAGCAGTAACAGCTTCCCGATAGATGTATGGCCAGCTGACCGGTCTTCATCACGTTGTAAAACAACAGCGGGGCTCGTGTGTATGAGTGTGTGTCCGTACACAGGTTTCTCTTACGGCATTTTCAGGTACTGGTGGGACTTTTCTACCCATTTCTCTGGCTGAGCTAGTTTCTTGCCATGAGCAGCACCAGCACGGCTTGTCAGTTGTTTATTCTAGCTCTTCCACACGAACACACACATGGCAAGTTACATCAGTCACGTGGTGGTTTCCTTTTGTACAGAAGAAAGGCACAACAATAACATGAAATCAGTTCTTTCTTTTATTTTTCCTACTGAAATCCCGTAACTCATTATTGTTTCCCAAGATGAACATATTCAGGAACTTACTGTGCTGTCTAGACAGTATAGCCAAAATGAAGCTGTAAATTCACTGACTGTAAAGATCATCTGGTTTTTATTCTGAAATTCAAGCATCCTCAAAGCATGTAACTTCTGAATAGCCCTTGCTAGTTGCATCTTGATGCTTTGAGTATGGAAAAATGCAATGTATTTATTTGTTCTTAATGTCATGCTTTTATGTGAGGGGAACGCTCTAAACACAGGTTGCATGAGGCCTCTTAATTGTATTTATATGGTTAATAACCATTTAATTTGTAGGTGGTGTCTGTGCGTGTGAGCATGTGCCCATAGGTTCTGGGAACTCTTCCTTATGAAAAATCCTTTTTAGTGACCAGGACATGCTAGGTATTTTCACTGTATATGTTTGTATGTAAATACACACAGATACATGATTCTATGCATGTCTTTGAGGTGGTTAGTGTTAGAGCAGCAGTGCATTTCCAGTGCCCACTGCATCCAGCTTGTAGAGCAAACTTGCATCTACATTACTACCAGCTGTCAGCCTGAGCTAACAAGTTTGTCTTTCCTGCAATGACCTTACAGTAAAGGGCCTCAGCCAAAGTACTGTTGTGTGAGCACAGTCTTTCCCTCCAAGATGGCTGTAATCCAGTTTTATTATCCACAGAGAGATCCCATTTGTATCATAAATACAAATATTGTTTTGTAAGGTAAGCAGTGAGAGGCCTTGAGAGAAAGGAATGATTTTCCATCCCAGGGCAGTTGGAGGAAGTTTCCATTTTGCAATGTAGTTTGGTCTAATCATTCCTGAAGAGCTTTCAGTACAGCACTGGGTTAAGTGAGTGACGGGTGTGTGCCTGCCTTCTCAGTGCTGGCAGCTCTAAAGCATCCTGTTTTGAAGATATTACTGATGTTTATTTGTGTATCTTGCTGAGCAATCTGTAGTATTTCCTATGGCTGTGCTCAGTGTGGAGATGTCAATATCCAAGTTTTCTCTCTTTTTAATGTGAAGTAGTGAGGCCCTGCCTCAGATCTGGTGGCCAAAGTTGTGAGCCCACGATAGTGTCAGATGATGTCTTTTTTTTCCATTGGCTTCAGTAGGTGTTGCATAATTTACAAGGAGGCACTTCAAGTCTTTTCTGTCTTCTCTATTGAATCAATGTAGTATCAATGCGATTAGTAATCCTGGCTCAGTTAGCAACAGCAGTAGGTGACAAATATTTTGCAAAGTTACCCTACTTGAGTCAATATTTTCTATAATTTGTGCCCCCAACAATGTTTTTATTTTATATGCAGTAACAAAAGTCTAAAACATTATTACACCCACTCTAAAGCTGGCCATCTTCATTAGTCACTTTCCATCTCATTTCAATTATATAGTGTGATTTCCAAGCGCTTAATATTTTATACATCTCCAGAGTTATGGATTACTGTGTTTTTCTTTTGTTTTTCGGGATTTCGGAGTCTTGCTCCAGCAACTCTTGAGAGAGCATCTTCACAAATAAATGCGGAGCTGAATTGCTAGAAAGAGGAGCAGAACACCAGAGCATAGCATGATGCCAAGGGGCACCCGGCAGAGGCCGGGCTTTAGTTTAGTAAGTGATCATTAGCCTTGATGTTCTACAGAAGCAGAACTTACAAAACGCTGGGCACCAGCTCCCCTGGCACATCCCAAGGCAAAAGCCTGTAATCTGACAGTGAAAATAATCATCCTTGAGCTTGGGAGCACTCGGATGATCCAGAGTTTTTACTCCTCTCTTTGAAACGAGGTAGTATGTCAGGAATTCAGAGGCTTCAGTCGTAGCACTTTGTAGTCCTCAAGTGCAGGAGGCTCAGTACTGCCAAAACTCTGTACCAAAGCAATTTGTCTGCTACAGTTTCTTCCATATAATTTTATTGAGATTATATTAGTGAACTAATTGATCCAAATCATGTTTTGTTTCTTAGGTTTCCTGTTCTCCTAGTATCGGTTCTAATCTGTACGTTTAAATATCATCCTCAGAAGTATTTGTTGACATTTTGCTCTTGTATGTAACACCGTCTTAGCATCACATAGGTACTTGTAGAACTTCTGACTAATATATTGCCTTAGGAAAGTCTAACTCTGATGCTTAGACCAAAGCCGAGCACACTCTCTTTATTTACTCACACTCAGTTGCATTGAAGAATGGGGTTAAGATGAAGGTCTTTAATAGTTGAGATTGTTGAAATTATTCTGTTTTGTAGTTCCAATATTGCAAATTCATATTTTCCTAATATATCTTCGTGTACTTCCTCTTTCAGGTACTTCGTACTTAACAGATATAGTATGGTGGTCTGGCACTATTGCAAGTAAGTATTCTTAAAGGTTTAATTTTTATTGACACAAGTTACACTTAGATGGTGAAACAAGACATCAGGAAATCTGGGTTCTCATCTTGAATCTCATGCTTATTTGCCACAAAATTCCTATCCGTCAGAAATACCCCACCTTTAGTAAACTCTTACTCTGGCTACTGTGGCTGACAGTGTTTGAGAAGGCAAAGAGCTGGGACAAACCTAATCAGACATCTTTTCACATTTCTGAACTGTTTGGTACTTGCAGCCCTTGGCAGCCACACACTGCTCTGATTCTGGGTTCCTGCATGGTTCGTGTCTCTGGATTGGGCTGGTCTTCTGAGCTTCTAATAAAAGTCAAAGCTGAATGTCACTCTGCACAAAAGGGCTCGTTGAGCATATGTTATTTTTTAGATCAGAAAGCACTTTGCCAGCCTTGATTAATTAAAAAATAAAGTCCTTTTGATTTCTAGTTCAACAGATACAGTTTCAGTTTTGCTTTTAATCCACAAGATTAATGTGAAGCCTTGTGTGGTGCTGATATGAGATCAGTGTAATTTTACTCTTATCTTTGGAAACTCGGCTCACACTGAGTTCACTCTCTAATGTGAATCCTGAGCAAAGGGAGCAGCTAGCTTTCTCATCTTGCAGTTCAGCCCTACTTCTACCCATGAGCTTAAAATCATACTCCAGTTTTAGACTCCAGTCCAGCCTTTTGTGAATTATTTGGAAATGTTCTGATGCTGTTTCTGAGAAGTGTATGTGTCCAGTTGTGCCCTTTATTTTGTGGCAGCAAGGGAAATCTCTGTTTTTATTGTCTTCAAGCAATGCAAAAGGAAAGGAAGCAGACTGATATGTTGAAGGACAAAGTTCATAGCAAGTATAGAAGTCAAAAGAGCTTCAGAGGAAAATCCTCAGCTAATTTAACCTCAGTTTAAGTAGTTCTTTCAAGCTTCCTCCTCTGCCAGGATTACTACTACTGCAAATAGGAGCAATAAATCTATGCATTGATCACTGTTGTTTATCTTGTGAGGCTCCCATCTTGAATCTCCGAGCAGAAGGAGTTAAAATAAGAGAGGTTTTATTGCAGGACTTTATCTCAGTGAATCAGAGAAAACAATGTCATGCTTAAAAGAGCTGACTGAATTGCATGAAGGCAAACAGCTGAAAGGAACGGTATCAGTTGGCTTTTGTCCAGTATCCAAGTGCAGGTATTTCAAAACAAAGCCTCAGTAAGTTCACAAGGGAATCAAGGGAAGAATTGCTTAAGGATAGTATAGGTTCAGAATTGCAACAGAGTCATGAACACGAACAACAAGGGCCAGGTAGACATCTCTGGGATGCAGAGAAAGGCAGTGCCCAGGGACTTAGCAATATCCCTGGTTATCTGGGTAAAATTGTAACAGCTGACATGGTTTTCTCTGGCAGGGAATTTGGAGTTTGGGTGACTAACAAAACCCACATAAACTCTACAAACTTGTTTTCACAATATTTGGTCCGATGGTGAACAAGCATTTCTGTGTTGGCATGCTGACTCAGCATAACACTGCCTAGCCATTTTGGGGCCTTGGGATCCACTGGATTACTGAAGACTGCAAAGGAAAGACTACAGATTCTGCTAGGGACTTTTTCTTATGCTATAGCCAAAAGAGTGATTGCAGCATGTGCACAGGTATTTCAGCACTAAACTAATTAATTGGCTAATTAATTAGTTTCAGTGCAGGTTTTGATGGCAATTTAGATGTGACTGATTTTTATAGTGGCTACACCTATGGTAGTGTTTTATTGCAGATGAGGAATAAACTTGCAAAGCGAATCTCCTGTTTATCTTCACAGACTGGGCTTTATTTCCTGTTGTAGAGCAGTGTTGGAGCTCCTGAACTTGACTTTAAGATGAAACTGGGCTGAACATGCCTAATGCACACCAGCTGCGAATAGATTTTCAGCCTATGGGAGCAGGCAGAAGTTAGTCTGAAATAAAGCTCCTGACATGTGTAGAGCAGATGTCTGCTGTACATATCTATTCCAGGTCTTCTTGCTAATGTAGACATGTCAGTGTGCATCAAGTTTTGTTTTGCAATAGCTTCAGGAATATTGGTACTCCTTTTTCAAGTTTAAAGCTGGTGTGTCTTCAAGAACTGAAGTAATGTCTTGACTTACAGCACTGATGTACCTGGAGAGGAATTTCTATCCAGAGAGGACTGTATAGGTTGGCAGCAAAGGTCTCAACATCAGGTAGATGGTAACAGTTACTGAGAATCTTTTTCTTTTTTTTTTCAATTGGTCTTAATTAGTCCCAATCTATCCCGTGTAATGGTAAGAGACTGTTAGTATTAATCCATGGTGATACTGAAAGCCTTTGGTAAGATCAGTTGCCTTACAATACATGCAGTTTGTCTGAAGCTTTAGAGACCTCAGTGTTGGCGCTATCTGTTAGGGTTCTTCCAACAGAAAGTTAAGGCACTGGACCTCCAAAACCGAAAAGCAATCTTTTGTCAGAGTCACTTGGAAGTATATATAATCTGCAGAAACATGGTGTGCCAGCTATGCCCTGTCCTCTGTGCAAGATCTGGCCCAGTGCCTTTGGATGCCTTGAAGATAATGCCAGAGTTGCCACATATGTCTGTAGAAAACCAAGCTGGAGGCTGACAGCTGAGTTACTCTGTTCCCAAGGGCAGGAAAACCATGACTGACTCTCTGCTCTAGAAATACTGCTCATTAACTTCTCTGGCTCACTCCTGCATGTAGAGACAGCCTCAGAGAATTGAATTAGTGTAATTTTGCCACACTCTGCAGTTTTGTAAGTTTGTTTGTCTCCTTTGTTTCCTGTAGGTTACACAGGTCTTCAGCGCTACTGATAATGCGAGCTAATTTGGTAAATTAATTAATGTTTGCACAGTGCTTTGCAGGTGTAGAGAACAGGATGATGGTAACAACATTTGATAGCGGAGGGCAATGCCAGCCTGAGCATAAAGACAGCTTGGATTCTTGAAATATTTTTAAATGCTGTTAATGGCTCTTGATATCAACTGGGAATTGGAGCTGTATGTAATTTGTGTTGAATCTCAAGGTTCTTGCCAGTTACCACAGACCCTGTAACTATGCGAGCATCATGTTGATCTATTATAAACTTGCCAGCACTTGCAAAACCATCCAGCTTTTCTTTTTTAGCTGAAAACTCGAACACATGAGTTGTTTATCGCAGCTGTGATGTGCAATAGTGAGGTAGATCTTGGAATTTGCTTTCATTGGGAGAAAGAACATAATAAGATTGTGAGGCTGTTACTGTGACTTGTCAGGGATCTGTTCTTTTCACTTTTGATGCTATATAGCGTTGTGAAAATTTAATATGGTCTATTGTATATTGAAGAGCCCTTATGCCTGTGCTTAGTATTTCATTAGTGTATTTCTTTCCTCCCTATTCTCCTTATTTCCCATCCAAAAGGTAACACTGCTGTTGGGGACTATAACCAAGTGCATTTGTATTACATATGTGCATGTTCCAAAGATGAAATCATGGGTTATATGTACTTTTAGTCTTCCTTATTTAAGTAATTGAGTGTAATATTGAGATATTTGAGTGTAGTCCATTGCTGTTTCTTATTTATACTCAACTAAGAAAAGCTGCAAATGAGATTATTTACCCTCTTGGATCTTCTTGTGTGGCAAATATAAACCCTATTTTAAAAAGTAATTGAAAAATACAGCAAAATTCCATCCATTTTGCTCAAATCAACATTATCAGAGCTAAGAAATGTGTAACATCTGGTTTCCAGTTAGGTCATCTTTCCCAAACAGCATTGGGTAAGTTTTCATTGCTCCTTTTTACAAAGGGATTTAAAACTTATTTCTGGTTCTCTTCACAGTGGCTCTTGGTCAAATAGGGAATTTCTTGGCGTACACCGCAGTCCCAACTGTGCTAGTGACACCCTTGGGAGCTCTTGGTGTTCCATTTGGGTAAGAGTTTGCTTTTCTTGCTCTTAATCTGAATGCTGTTACTACTTTATGAAATGTTAGATAGACTCAGTGGTCACTGGAGGTCCACTGACATGTAAGGCTTGTGACTGTTAGTGATGTTTTATAATGTAACCTATTCCCATTTTCCTAAGCAAAGTGGTGGAGGTCAGGGGGAGGGGGAAGGCAATGGTGAGGAAGGGTTCCTGAGTATCTTCTGCTTTAACAATCACTATGATCTGGAACAGATAAACGTGGGTTTTTTCCCTCCTCCCTTCACTATGTTATTCTGGACTTTTCTGCCTATTCTCTTATTCACAGTTCCCTTACTATGTAGATCTTTCCTTTTGTCCCACATTCTTTCTCTCCCCTGCCATCCACAGCCCACATGTGTTTATTGATGCTGATTTTCATTTAATTGGATTTGGCCTCTTTCCTGAAGCAAGGGAGTCCCTTGCATATGCATGCCCCCAGCTTCTTGAACGTTATGTTCACGGGGGAGGGTGGGGAACAAAAAAGGCAGTGAGTTTAAGGAGTTTAATATGCAACTAAATGTTTTGTGAATAGCTAAACTACAGCTGTGAAACTGCTCCAGTGAAAAAGTACAATTCTTTGAAAACAAAGCTGTGCGTTGCCTCCAGATTTTTCTTTTGCCTTCTGAATTGTGTATCTGACTGCACTGGTCATCTGCTTCAGAGTGTAGAAGTAGATGACCAGTGTAGTAGTAGAGTGTATTGCTTTGTATGGGCTTCATGGTTGTCTTTAGTTTTACACACTATGAAGCACGCTGATGGTGCTTTACTTACCATCTATCATTTTATCCTATGTCACATAATTTTGTGTATTTTGGTCAGCCACATGCCTGAGCCGAGCTCTGTGATCTTTGTAACCAAGTCACTTTTATCTCCTGACTATGTAGCACCTATAAAACGGGGCTTCGTGACAGCTCACTAAATTGTTAATGGGTAGATACCTGCTTTGGGTGACAGATGTATGGTTTGAGGGTTTGCAGGTTTTTTTGGAGGGGGTCATGTGGTGCTGTTTTTTGGGGCATTGGGGTTTTTGTGGTTTTGTTTGGGTTGTTTTTTGGTTTGGGTATGTTGGGATTTGGGGGAAGAGAGGAGGGAGTGTTGGTTTGGGTTTTTTTTCCTGAGATGAGACATCAAGGATAAGTGAGACTGTAACTGGATGAATCTTTCTTAAGATAAGTCAAATTAATTTTGAGGATGTGTCAGTATTTGGTCAAAGGTCCACCAACATTTGATGCTATTCCTGTAAGAGGGAAGTTCATGTGGCACATACTGTTACAGCATTATCCACAGGATGTAGTCAAACTTTTAATTTTCTTCCTCTTTGTGAAAGGTCTATTTTAGCTTCTTACTTACTGAAAGAAAAACTGAACATTCTTGGCAAGCTGGGATGTTTGCTGAGCTGCGCTGGGTCTGTTGTTCTCATCATCCATTCCCCAAAGTCTGAGAGTGTAACGACTCAGGCTGAGCTTGAAGAGAAGCTTACAAATCCAGGTATTTTATTCTTTTATTAACTCATAATGGTTTTGTAAGACTGGTCAGGAGCACACAGGAGGAAGAGATTTACCATTTCTTCCAGGTAGGAAAACTGACTTTTGAAGAAACCATGACATGTCAGAGGCAACCCAGTACAGCTTTTGTATAGGAAAACTATGCCTTGGTGTACTTGAAACTCTTCAGATTTATTGATACATGTGTGCAGAAAGGAGAATGTGGGTACTTTTGAAACCATCCCACACAGCAAGCTCAGAAAAACAGGTATTTCAACTGGTAATTTTCTAAAATGATGAACTATCTTGCTATTTAGAGATGAAAGGTATAATTTTAGGATCTCAAGTTGCTTTATACAAAATAAAAAATACTGATAGTCTTTTGTTCTTTAATTCTGCATGGGTTTGCTGGTTTGCTTTTTTTTTTCCTTATTAAAAGTTTATATTAGATGCCAGTTATGTTCCAAGCAGATTTCTTTGCACAATGAAGGTGTGTAGAAATAAGCTGTTGAGAAATATGCTGAAATGCCTGTTCTTTCTTACAGAGAATGTGAAGCCCCAGTAACTGCTGGAGCACACATACTAGTGCCAGACCCACTTTTATTTTTCTTGCATAAGAGCTAAACTGCCAGCTATTGTTATTTCCTTTAATTGCTTTAGGTGAGAGAAACTCAAGCCTAATAACATCAGGTATCCAAAAACTTTGCAAAGAAAGAAAAGAAAACAAATACCCTGGTCTAAATTTTCCATTTCAGTCTGACCAAAATGAATTTGAAATACATTTCTTTAAAACTGTAAAGCATTAAATGTTTCTCCCCACTCTAATCTGTGAACTGGTGTTATAACGTAAATGATATGGCATCCTGGTTCTTCCAACTGTACCTACGCAACTCGTTCACCTTAATGGGATCTAACTCTATGTTTAAGCTCTTTGCTGCATCCACACACCATGCCTTACTGAACTGATTATGAATCAGGTGTTATCACTGCTGTTTGTTGTTATCACTGCTGTCCGTCGTAGAAGGCTTTAAGGAGAATAGTCTGGGTGGAAGACAGAATAAAATAAAAAAGCCATCTTAAATCCAGCTGAGTTGTGCAACACTGTGTATTTTACTACATGTTTATTTGTTTTACCTGAAGAACATGACAACATCATCAGTTGCAGACACCCACAACATCTCTAAAAGCTCAGTGATTTATTTAGATCTATATTCAGTAGAGTATATCTGATTCGCCTGCTAAAATCTTTAAAACATCAAGAGTTTGCACCTCACTATTATCTTATTTTCTTTCTGTTTTCCAGTTTTCGTGGGTTATCTCTGCGTAGTGCTGCTAATGCTTCTCCTGCTTATCTTCTGGATAGCTCCAGCTCATGGACCTACTAATATCATGGTTTACATCAGTATTTGCTCTCTGTTGGGCAGTTTTACTGTTCCCAGCACAAAAGGCATTGGGCTGGCTGCTCAAGATATCTTTCACAATAACCCCTCAAGTCAAAGGGCTCTGTACCTCTGTCTGGTACTTCTGGCAGTATTAGGATGTAGCATTATCATTCAGTTCAGATACATCAATAAGGCACTGGAATGTTTTGACTCCTCTGTGTTTGGTGCCATCTACTATGTTGTGTTTACCAGCCTAGTCCTGCTGGCTTCAGCTATCCTTTTCAGGGAATGGAGTAATGTAGGAGTGGTAGATTTCTTGGGAATGGCTTGTGGATTCACCACAGTATCTATTGGAATTGTTCTTATACAAGTCTTCAAGGAATTCAACTTCAATATCGGGGACTTAAATAAACCTAACATGAAGACAGATTAAAATATTTTTTGAGGGGAAACTGGATGGCTCAGGGAAAGATACAGAGCCTTTCATTTCTAGGTCACTGATTCAAATGTGATTCAGGTTGGTAGCTATCCTCTGACAAATTTGGTGGCCTATGTGAAATGAATTGGAGGCCTCCATCCAGTTTCAAAGGAACAGTTGTCCATGTACCCTACTCAACACAATAAATGACCTTAATTGGAACCACTGATTGAGTCTGCATAGAGACTGATGTATTTCCTTACTGTAAAAGGTAATCCATCAGAAAAGATCTGGGGATAGTCTGACAGACCTGTGTGTGAAAGCTGGTGTTGTGGCTTCTGAGGTACTGTTTCTGTGGGCAGAGAACATCAGTTTCTAATGCACTCAATCTGACACCTTTCATGAGTGATGTATACCTTAAAATATGGGGGAAAGGGAAAAAGGGAGTACAACAACTCGTTAGTCTCAATATAGCAATGTGCTCACTGTCAAGGCTGTGAATTCTGAGACAAATGTTGACTGAACCAGGAACTGCAGACGCGTCCTTTTTAGTGACTGTTGACAACTTGGTCAGCCAGGCAGTGAAAACACTGGGGAGTTTTAAATTGAATTGTTATACAGAGCAGTGGACCCTTAAAAATCTTTCACTAATTACTTATCAGCTGATGGTAGTGTCCAGGTATGCATTTTTCTTTGTAACTTATGTGCATTAAGACATACCACATTCATCTGAGAGTTTTTAATTGGGAGCCAACAGAAAGACTGTGAAGGATGTGGAAATGATGCACAGATTCATTGCCTATATGGTGGCTTATTCGTAAACAGCTCAGAACTATTTCAGTGCCTTTGTAATCCAAAAATACTGCATAAATGTGAATGTATTTGTTTCAGATGGCCTACGCTAGTTTAAAAATTCAGTTTTACTGTCTATAATATTGGACTGTATTTAAATTCTGAACACATAAAGCACCCAGAAGAAGCCACACATTTTCAGAAGAATTTACCAACCTGAACTAAAACCCTCAGATGCCTCGGCAGCTTCTGAAAAACCCATAGTCCTAATGGGAAGAGGTAATCTACAGGCAGACTGCTTAAACCAATCTAGCATACCTTTATTTTAGTTAAGTGACTAAATACAGGAAACGGTTTTGTGAAGCAACTAATAGGCAGGGACCACAAAAAAGAAATTTGAGACAAGAGCATGAGATTTCTCATAGCTCAAAAAAGATGCTCTGAACCTTTCTTTAATGTGGGAAAAGGGCGTTAAAGTCTGAAAAGGCATAGGCATTCTGAGAGCTGAGTTTCAGATAACCAACGGGGAAATCCAGTAATCAGATCCAGTAATTCAGACCTGTGCGAACAGTTCAGCTGTAATATTTTGACAAGTAGCACAGAGACCTTAAGCTCTGAACTGTTCAGATTAAACCATTTAGAGAATATTGACATGCCAACGAAAAAAAAAGTAGTTAACTTTCATGTTCTACTTATATTTGGTAGTTAAAACATCACAAGTCAAAAACTTGTGAGGAAACCTTGAAAAGTAATGAATGTTGTTTTCCACTTAATTACAACAATGGATGGGTACAATGGAACTCAACATCTGTAGTTCAGAACGTTCCTGAAACAAACAAATAAAACCCAACGTGTTTACAAGACAGTATTTGAAAAAGTCCATGACACTTTATCAAGGAATGATGAATGTAGCTTTGCAGATGGCTGACGGGAATGTGGATGTTGATTGATGGGGAGTTACACTGCTCACTCTCCGGATGTTTTTTTGACCTGAATTAATGTCAAAACTCAGCCTCTGTTTTATTTTAAAAGGAATGGTATAAGCTCTTCTAATGGCAGCAATAATCATGAACAGTGACTCCTAAACATTTGGTATTCCAAAGGGACTCCTCTGAGGGAGTAGGAGCCCCACTGTTACTTGGAAGCTTGTTTTATAACTCCAGATTGCAGGGGAATGACTCTGAGTTAGCAGAAACGTATGTTGTTATAGGTTAGCACTGAAGCTGGGTATCTTGGCAAAATAAAGTAGCACTAGCAGAGAAAGGGCCAACTTCATGGATTTTCAAACCTTGTGTGTGGTTTCTAGAAAGTTTGAGAGTTGTAGATGAGGGGAATTGGGACTATGAAAGCTGGTTAAAACTAACTTCTGTCAAGTTATTGGTTGGAGGATGGTATCTTGGTTCTCAGCATACAGTTAGGTTTTGTCATATTGATTCCCTTTTTTTTCTGATTGAAACTGGAATTGTATATAGGTTGTGCGACCTGTAGTGACTTACTTTTTAAAACAATGTTACCCATTTTCTGAAGCAATCAAGTTGTCTTTTCAAAATTCAGATTCAGAGTTCATGAGTTGCATGTTTGGTTTTGTACTAGCCTTTAATCTTGGAAGACTTCTGTGAAAATCTTCAGGTCAGAATGGAAATGATTGTGGTTGCATCTTAATCCTCCTTTGGCCATACTTCTTTGTCTTTTTTTGTTTTAAAATTCCTTCTTATTTATTTAGAAAGTGCCTATCCTAGTATGTTAGGTGCATATGCAAATCATTAGTAATACTGGATTCAAAATAACTTGACTGCCCTGTTTAAACCTCACCATTTTCTGCACCACACACAAGTTTACTTGATAAGCACTCACTATGCAGAGTAAGAATAAAGTAGTAGCCGTGTTCTGTGGTCCTCTGACCATCCTTACAGCTGGTAAATGTCTGCATAAGTTTCTTCTCCCCAGCTGCTTCTCATCTGTGATGAGCTTTCTAGAAATGTCTAGTTAACTTTGTTTAAAACAGAGATGTCAAAAGCCAGCACATAAGGTGAAAGAAATTCTTGTGGCCTTGCGCATCATTCATATCTGTAGCCTTTTTACATCATGAATGCTAAATAATTGAAACCTTTATTTTTGCTACTTTGTTCCGTTTGTAGGAGTGTTCTTTTGAGTTCTGCTGTACTGCATCTGGTTAAGTTTTAACTTAGAAATGTATTACCGCTTCCCATTGTCACTGTCGGCATGATTCTTCCCTCCTCCATTCATGCCCTCCTCATTCTGGATGTCCTACCTTTTTTAGTCCTGTTGATTTTCTGATTTAAAAAGAGGCACTGTTGAAGTTGATCTGTTTCCTCCTTTTCTTTTTTAACCCTTTGACAAGTAAGTACTTTGCATAAGACAGATGCGAGTTCATCGTCTCAGGGAGCAAATGTGCATAGTTGTCTCCTGAGCTTTGGTGTCCTTCGTGGGTCTGCCCCTTTCATGTTCTCTTTGCATTACATCTGTCGATAGCTATGAGCCAGATACTTCAGTTTTGATTCCAAAGTAGAAGTGGGAGAGGCTATGCATACAAAAAGTGGACTCATCACAGTGGTGGGATGCATCTGAATTAAGGTCAAATCCCTATGAAAGGCGTTCCACTCTGTATGTCTGGCTTCTGTTATACCAGTCAAACATATTTACTTGGTACTCACTTGAAGATAGCTCTTTGATCATCATCCCTTCAGTGTATGGAGGATTTACATGTGTCAGTCACAGTCTTTATTAGGTGTCAAACACAAAAATCCCTCAAATGTTCAGTAGGAGAATAGAAACCTTTTTGATACAACCAAGAAAAAAAAAAAAGAAAAAAAAAAAAAGATTTGTTACACCTTAAATACTTATGTAAAGAACAAAAATCTCGAAACAAGTTATCTGCTGTACTGACTTTCCAGGACTCTGTGTGTGTAAATAGAGCCTATTTATTAGTGAGCTGCAACTAACATTAATAAGAACCTGTCATATCACAGCTTGACAAGTGAGGCTTCCTATTAATGATCTTGGTTTATATTGAACACATGTATTTTTCTGAAGTAACTAGCACTGAAAATTGAAAACACTGGATTAATTTGTTGAAGCACTAGAAACTGAGGTTTAGGTTTCCTTTTCATTTTAAAAAAATAGAGGGCTTGTATTTAGGAAAGATTTGCAGTTAATAAATATGGGGTGCTCAAATGGGCAGTTGTTTGCATGTTGTACCCCTCTAACCTTCTTGTTTCATAAATATAAACATCAAAAATTCTACAGATCTTCCTCAGTTGTCTTGAGATGGTATAACTGCTGAACTTTTACTGTTAAATCAAATGTTTATCTATTACCTGTTATCTTTTCTTTACAGAGATTAGTCTTCGTAATAACTCCTTGGTGCTACTAAATATGCACTTAAGTGATGCAGAATTTTAGTGTGTACCATGTTACGCACCAATTATGTCAACAGTTACTGCTACTAGTGCCCAAGTATTTCAGACAACAGTGTTAAAATGTTACAGATTAAGAAATCCTTTTTGAAACCTGCAAATAAGTTTGGGGTTTTTATCTTTTTGTTGTTGTGTTGGGTGTTGTTTCTCCCCCTCCTTCCCCCTGACAGTTGCTCTACAGAGTGGAAAATATTACACAAAAGGGGTATTTTCCTTTTTAAACTGTGGAACTTTCTCTCCCTCCTGCCCTCCCCTCCCCCCCTTTTTTTTTTCCCCTGGAATGTAAAAATAGTTCTAATGGGATATGGGGAAAAGGTGGTTGGCAACAAACATACAGTGTCAGGTTTGGTTGCTTCAATGCTATTGCAATATAGTTACTACGGATTACATAAAAATGGTTTATTTTGTTAGCTTCCAAATAATGTATATATAGATTTGTTAATGGCTTACAAGTCTAGCTTACTCTCTTTGCTTTTTAAAAAATAGTTATAGGCATGTTGTATTTGCCTTGTGTAAATTATAAAAGGCTATTTATTAAGTTTTCTGATAACTAATCTATTTATTAACCTGTATTGTTTTAAAATAAACAATTTCTTTCTAGCTCAATGCTTGTTTTGTGACTCCTCTTTATCACACGGGGGGAAAAAATCATTTTCCCATGCACCTAGTTGCTGTACAGCCTAACCCCAAATCATTAGCCTGAAATATTGCCATTGCCCTTTCATAAAATTGCAGCCTTGTTTTCATGTCATAGTAGATTCTTTCATGAGTACAGATAAGTTACCACACGAAGGGCTCAACTGTTGTATAGTGGTGTCTGCCAGCAAGTTATAGTCTTAATGTCTTCAATGTACCGATATTTACTCACAGGTCAAATGAATGCTTTTCTGGAAGTAACATTTGTTGGGGTCCAAGTCACTTCAAACTGTGTCCTAAGGGTTATCACATGCTCTGTTCCTGCACTGATGTACACTGGCTTCTTGCTAGAGTTTTTATTTGAAGATCTACTACTCTACAGTTGAATGTGCATTGAGTGGCAACAGCTGTAAGGAAGTCTGTGTCACCACTCTAATTTACTGTCACAAGAGCTGCCTGCAGAAAGAATCACTTGGAAAATTACAGTGGCTGCCCATTTAATCCTTCATCTGAAATTTCTAGCTCCTTGTACCAGATACTGGCAAATGCATGACTTTCAGGCACTGGAGGTTTTTGTTTGGTCTTTTTTTAATGGTGGGATTTATGATTAAGAACTGTTTCAGTCTTTGTGCTTGAGTTTTAGGGGATGCATCAGTATGGTCAAAAATTGAAAGTTATTTTTAAAGAAGGAAATTAGCTCCTCTCCAGTATAAAATGTTGTATGCAGTGGACAAGATTGGTATGGATTCCTTATTGGGTATGGCATTGCAATTTCATTTTTAAAGGTGTTGATATTAACGGAACATACAAAGATAGACTAGAAAACTAGAGAAGCTTTTCCAGCATCTCTTGATTTTTAAGTAAACGGGATAAGGAATTGTACTTTTAGAACATGTTTTTAGCAGGAAAATTAAACTTTTCTCTTCTTGTGCATCTCTGGAACTAGGCCTCTAAGGAACATCATGGTAAAGGCAAGTACGTCATTTACACCACTGTTTTCATTGAAAGTCTGGGATATAACCAATCTTGACCATGTGTATATTACCAATACAGTTCATATGGGAAGTGTTAAAAACCAAAATCATATAGTGCCAAAAGAAAGGAAGAAGGCAAAAAAAAAAAAGGGTCCTATTGATTTTTCCGAGGTTTGTGCTAAAAGCTTAAGTCTTAGGCAGAGCCCCTTAAGTTCCTTGTATGTGGCAGTGCAACCGTTGTATGAGTAGACTCACAGACATGGCTTCTTTGTTCTGCTCAACTGTCTTTGTGAAATGCAGGAGGCACAAGGCCACCAGAAACCCTGTTCCAGCCACCCCATTCCTGTATCAGTTTTCTGGCAGGTACAGACCTCACTGGATTCATCACTCTGGAGGGATGCTTTAAAACTCTGCCAGCTGGCACCATTCTCCTTGGGGACCATGTACCAGGGAGTGCCTCTGGACAGCTGGCACATGATAGCTTTCATCACAACCCTTTCACTGTGTGTACGCAGTTGGAAATTACTGTCACTGTGCAGCGCAAGCTAGGCTACCTGCTAACCTGGTACTGTTTCCCGAGGTTGTATGAGTGGTGTGGTATTTTTGCTCTTTGCCCTTTTAAACCTTATGAGATGTTTATGCATGTAGTGGATATTAAGTCCTGAAAAACCCTGTCCGCAGCCTAGCAGAAGTCCCTACAGTAGCTGATCTCTCTTGTGAAAGTCATTGAGCACAAAGATGGCTTGTGCTGCTGAGCTACCCTACAAGAATGGATTGGGTTAGGTTAGGGAGGCTACCACTGTTCTGATATTTGGAATTCTTTCCAGATACTCAGCAAACATGCCTGAAATACCATGCTGTTGTAAATTACGCAGAGATATTAGAGTATTTTCCGTTACTGAGCGCAACCCCTGGCTTTGAAGTAAAGATTTAATCATTTGTGCTGAATTGAGAACACTTTAAAAAATTCCTATTTTGTGTGAACAAATGACAGTGTGTTAAGTGGAACTAACAGTTAAAGAAACATGAAGAGGATTAACAGAGAGAATGACTTAAGTCCCACAGTGAGTCTGTAATGCTTAAAGGAGTCCAGCCAATATTCTCATGAATTTATTCCCTTTATTATTGTTTTACATTGTTTGAGAGGTGGCTTTTGTGGAAAGAGAAGACTGAATTCACTTGCCTCAGATATCGTTACAGTTTAACCTGGGAATATGTACGTGTATATGCTGCCAACATTCGGCATGATCATAGGCACATTAACTTCTTTAGCTCCTTTAAACCTTGAACTGTCCTAGCTACTGGTACTTAGATGCTCCTGTTTATACTGTTCAAGGTGGTACAGTTGTTCATTATTTTTTAATCCATTTGAGGAACACTTTTCATCAGCTGTTCAACTTTTTCACAGCTTTAGTGTCTTGTAAAACACAGAAGAGCCAGCCTTCTAATGTAATTATGTAGGTAATAACTGCATATTGCTTGTGATACTTAATGGTTTTTATAGATATAAATATATTTTTATACGTACACATATATATAAAAAAAACCCCCAAACTTCACAAGTGCAAAGTTCACATCACGAATGCTACACTAGTTTTAAACTGGGGAATGCAATGTTGCCTTAGAGAATAATATAGGCCTAAAATCATAGAGTCACAGAATGGTTTGGGTTGGAAGGAACCTTAAAGATCATCCAGTTCCAACCCCC
>JANHGB010030637.1:0-23646 GCA_026283785.1 Coracopsis vasa
CCCTGCCCATGGCAGGGGGGTTGGAACTAGATGATCTTAAGGTCCTTTCTAACCCTAACTATTCTATGATTCTATGACTTACACATATGTGTGTCTAATAAATGAGCATGTTCTTCAGGTAATGACAAACACACCTGCTGCTAGGGGCTGAGGCATGGTACACCCCAGGAGCAGGTTTCATTACATCTAATGCCATACATCCAAATTTTAGGCTTCTAAATCAGCCTCTTGTTTCCTATATAGTTAATAGAGAGAAATCCTCTCCTCAAGTAGCATTTGTTCCCTCTTAACCACTGTACAAGCTGTGTGGGCTACAAGGTTTGGGAAATTGCACAAGAAAACCACTGAATGAGGGCAAGCCTAAGTACCCAAGCAGACTAATTCTTGTACAGCTAAGGCCAGGTGAAATACAGCCAGTGTACAGGCTACACACCCTAGCAGTGTATAGCCATTTATTTCTCCAAATTAGAAAATGTGGTTTAATATAAAAGAAACCAATATTGTTACCATCATCGAAAGTTCTGCATATCCTAGGCTTTTGGATAGTATGTTAATAGATGACAATGATGTAATGTTGTAAAGACATAATATATGCTAATAAACGATGCAGGGTAAACTCAGATTCCTAGAAAATAAGCTTGGAAAAAACAGGATTGCATTGTATATACCCTTAATTCACTGCCCAGACAAATAAATTTAGTATATGGGAATTACAGTTGCTTAATTCAAGAAATTGAATGACAAGATGACATGACAATTCAAGAAATTGAATTAAGCAACTTCATTGTGAATAGGTGTTAGCTGTAGGTTGCATTTTGATGAACTTAAATAGCAATAACATAATTTTAAATATTGCTTTAAAGATAATTTCACTTTTCATTCATTAAAGATAAAATGTTTCATTGAGATAACAGCCAATTTTCAATTTGCCTTCTCCAGACTTCCAGTTTTACCACACCAGCCACTCAAAAACAGCAGAGGAAAAAGGCTCTGTTTTCAAATGGATATTTCCATTTTTATCACTGAGAAGAAGCAGATTCAAGCAATCATTTGATGGACTGCCCTTAGGCATCCACTTTGACCATGAGACCGAGGGAAGGAGGGCTTGTGGTCACTGGAGCTGTGAGGCTGGGGAGGAGTAGAGCCCTACAAGTCCATCAGCAATGTAGGGACAATCAGCATAGTAGGGACTTCTCTTGGACAGACCTTTGCCTGACTGTTAACACACGCATACCCAAATGTACAAGTTCACAAGAGAAGTCTTTATTCATCAGTGGCATCAGTTCAGTTCCCAGCCTAAGGCACAAACCGAATGCAGGTCCCTGATTCAGGATCAGGGACCTAAATTGGACCAGATTGTGAAATCTGCCCATTCTTCATGAGAAATAACCCCACCTGCTGCATCAGGGGCTGTGTTACAAGATGCATCAAGAGGAGCATTAGATGAGAGCAGTGAAGTGCCTATAGGCAGACCTAGGCCAATACCAGAGTGAACAAGAATCTCCTATGACTCCAAAGGTCATATGGTTGTCATATGGGAAACAGCAGAACCAAGGAGAAAGTGAAAAAGAAATGAGCAGAGGGAGCACTGCAGGGTTTTCAGCCTGTGGTCCAAGAACCCCTCAGGTTAGTTTCAACACTTCTATGAAGGACAATTAAGGAAAGTAAGTATACATGTACTGGGTTAAGTTCAATGACAGAGGTGTCCACTGGAAAATGCTTAGGGACTAAAAGTTGTCAAAGGCTGAAAAAGCTGGTTTTAGTGAACTGTGTTTCCAACCTGTTTGCCCCCATAACTGAACCCAAGTTTCATTGTGCTTCTTGGCCCAATATTTGGCCTTTGTCTGCTTATGTAAATCAGGATGTTTACTGCAAATTAGCATTATTGAAAAACAATTGCCATCCAAATTAACATTCTCCCTTTCATTTTATACCAAACCTGCTGGGCTTTTTTAGATAAACCCTAAATCAACTTAGCTGTAATCTTTATGACTAAATAGATTCATTTTTTGGCAAAGTAGCCCTGTTTCTCCAATAGCATAATGCCGGTAGCAATTCATATCTATCAGACCATCCTCAAGGGTCAGCTGAGGTTGTTCCTGTGAAAGATATACAGCTCCCTCCAGAATTTGTTCTTCCTGTTCAAGCTTGGAATATTTTCAGTGAACAAACTGAATACAGTGTAAACATATGCATGTGTTTATATATACACATGCATATATATATACACACACACACCAGTAGTAATACTACTAGACGTCAGTAGTTTTATTTTTAATTACTTTGTTAATTGCCTCTATTTGTATATCTGCATTTTGTCTACATATTGTTGGAAGGGAGCACCATATAATAAGGAGAAGTGCAAAGAGGGGGGAAATAAAACAATGTATGACTGCAAAATGATGCCAAAAATTAATTCACAAGAGGTTTCTAATTTCAGATACTCAGACAAATGGGCTGGCTGGAGGCTCTTCTCTGCCCCATCACATGATTGCTACCAAGTTCAACAGAGGAGGTGGGAAAAAACCCTTTGTTACATATGCCCTAGGAAAGTAGGTAAAAAATAAATAAATTATGTCTTTTCAAACTTATGTGATGAAAATTATGATATTGTAACTCTGAAGACTTCTGATGAACATTTTATCCTCAAAGAGCACTTAATTCACAAAGGAACATCTCTCTACCAGAGTAACCCAAAGCCAGCATAAACAATATGAGCATTTGCAGAGACTTTGTAGTATCACCAGAGAGGTCTAAATACAAAGACTGTAAAGCATGAACATCTTTGGAACAAACTTGTCTTTGGTATCTCAGATAAAGCACTTTTCCAGGGCCTGAGTTTCCAGTGATTTCATCAAGGAGGCAATTTCATCAAAAGCTGAAGGAAAGACAGTGCAATGCTGAAGTGATAAAAACACAAGGAAGAGATTGTAAAGCCATCAAGTGGAGCAGCAGAGGTATCTTCAAATACTTTTTTTCTTAATAACTGAAATTCAGTAGAACTGAGCAATTATTTCTCTTTACATATCTGAATAGAAACATTTCTTAAATGGGAGTAGATAAATCTTATTAATAAACAGATGCCACATGTTGTAAATATAAAGTCAGATATCATCAAAAGAAATTACATTGCCTATTTACCCCAGAAAAACAATGGAGGTAGCACTCAAAAACAGAGTGGGATTTTTGAGTGCTGAGCTCACATACAACACAGTGCAAAACTCGGATCTCAGAGTCACCACTGGTGTGAACATCCTGACCACTGCTGCAGAAGCCAACCTGCACCCATCCTTTTCTGCAAGGCTGTAGCAATTTGGGGTGATTTGGGAAGGCTGTGCTAAGGAACCATCTGGTGTTGTTGCACGTAACATTAACTATTTCAGTTTAGAGATGCTATTGGCAAGTACCAATTGTGCTGCAATAAGTAAACAAGCAAACAAAAAAATGCATTCTTAGATATAAAAGCCAGAACAAATCCTCGCAGTGTCATCACTATGAACTGAATGTGTTGGAGGACACTCTTTCCTGGTTTATGACCAGGGACTGAAACCATTTAAAATACTGCAGCCAGCTATGAATTTAATCACAGAATGAACATATGCAAACACGGAAAACAAATCAAACCCCTGTTCAGTTGCCAGATATGGCTTTGTATAAATAGAGGATGGGGTTTATAGCAGTCTATTAGCTAGAAGTATCTATCACCAGTTCACACACCTTGGACTGGCTGATAGACCATCCCAGACTTAAGGAAATGACAACTTGCTTCAAGTTGAAGTGGTCCCTGATTGTACTTGCACCATGCCAAGCCTGCAATTCCCTGAATCCCCAGGCCAGTTTCTGCTCCCAGGAAGGAGCCAAAGTGGTGTGGAAGCACTTTGGGCCCTACAATCCTGGAGACACCGGGTCCCTGAATAGCAGTTTCCAAAGGTGCTAGTTCAGCGTGAGCCAAAACCAGGTGCTGCTACTTTCCATCTTTTAACTGTTTGTGGGCTTATTGGGTTAAACTCAGAGGGTCTGATTCTGCCCATCACCAACAGCTTATAGAGCACATGAATCTGTTTCTAGGTAACAGCTTAAGGAACAACTATTTTTTTTTTAGGCAGCCCTGAATTCAGTTACTATGACTGAAAAAGCATAGAAAACAGATTTGAGACAAATGATTAGAAGGGCTCAAATTACCATGAGTCTAGCATATCTCCCGACCAGTTTACAAACACCACCGTGAATGCCAGTGAGCTGTGATGACCAGAGAGCAGACGGCATTCCCTTTGATGCCATTAGAGATGGGGACCCAGGCAGAAAGGCTCCTTGCAATAATGTCAGCCAGGGTGCAAGTGAAATCAGAGCTTCTTGCTGGCCTATGAAAAGTAATTCATCTCCAACATAAGGATGTAGATATAGCCTACAGCCTTCTTTGGAGAAAAAACTATTCTTGTAGTTTATATTTTATTGCAAAAGATGAGTTTCTCTGTGACAAGTCCCAGATGAGGAGTCTACATGCACATACCTATTTTGTACATCGGGGTATTGATATGTATATAGAATCACATATAAACATGCTTATCTGGTATATATGTGTACGTTGGCTGAAGAGCAGTCATGCCAGCAGGTTACTGAAGATTAAACATACCTTAAAAGCTTAAGTGTTACACAAGTCTTACAGCCCTGGTAAAGGAACCAAAGATCCATATAACTTTCAGTTTGGCCAAAGGAATAGTTTCCTTGGCATCACTTGAACCTGTGTGAGCAAAGTGGAGCAATGGAAATATTGCATAATATTTCTCTCTGCACACAAGAAATAAATAGTTCCAAGGGCCAGATACTGCCCTTGGCAGTATAAAGTAATAAAGGCAGACATAACCAGGAGAAAGAGAAAACATTTCCTATTCATCCAAGAAGAGCCACTCTAACAGGACTTGACAATCCACTTTCCTATATTCAGAGGTACTTGAATTGACAATATTAGTTCTGTAGCAAAGGACAAACTATGGAGCTGACCATACCCCTGCTTTACTATGTTCTCATTATCATCACTGATTCTTGTAGGGATTCACCACTAACCAGCAAAATAAGAGACAGATTTCCATGCTCGCTATTACTCAGATTGTTGCCATGTTCAGTTAAACCTGATTTCTTTTTCTCTATCTTTAGCATTTTGGGGCACCGAACGTCTTCATTTCATGCCTTGTAGAACTATCCCATGCACATTATGGCACAGGAAAAAAACTCAAATTAAATCTAAATAAGAATAATGAAATCCCATAATTAACATTTCTATTAGGGACTGAGAATAGCATCTGTGTTAGATGCCATAAACACAAATAAGTCATAATAATCTCAAGTCTCATATTAAGATGTGAATCTTCTATTTATTACTTTAAGTATAAATGTTCCATTGCTATTTGCACAATGATTAAGAGTAGTTTTCAGGAAATAAATTTGTTTCTTAATAGTGGAAAGAATGAGAAGGGTGGAGCATAAATGGGAGTTTAAGGGGCTGCTAAAGTTCTCCCATGAGCTTGGACAAGATTTATGTGCAATGTGAATAAAAAATGTATATGACAGCACAGGATTCACTTTGTTGTTGGTTCCTATTCTATTTGTCTAGCCTAACTGTATTGTTTGCCTCCCAGACATATAGTGAGTCTGGCATTGTTGAGCAAGTGAGGGAATAAACTGCCAGTCAGCAGCTATTTGTGGCAGCTTAACCTCATCCGATCTCATCAGCCCCAACATTGTAGAGCAAGACCAGTGCCATGAGAGTAAAGTAAAAGCATAAATAGCTACCTGCAAAGCTTCTCCTGCTATGAAGAGGCATTCTAGAAGGCTCATTACAAAGCAGCCTTATTATTGCTATGCCTTTTCCATTGTTAAATGAATATGTAGGCTCTTCAATTATACATCAGCTTTCATGCAATGTCAACAGCTTAGTAACAGCACAAGCAAGAGCTGGTGGGATTGTGATATATGTCTGATAAGCCTCTCAGCGCAGCTTCACAGCTATGAGACTTCATGCTTGATGCTTCATGTCCATTTTTTGTCCACTCTCATTAAGGTTTCCACAAAAATCTCATTACAGATGCCCAGCTGCAAATATGCAAAGGTCTGCATCTGAAACTACTGACACCTTATTAGTTAGATGGACAACGTCTGGGTGGCTAGGAAATAAAACCAACACTATTGAGCCATCAGAGTGGAGGATTCCACTGGGGGCTTTTTAACCCTCATTTCCTGAGGGGATGAGACTCAAGCACTTCTGCCTCCTACCTGCATTGTTTCCCATTGCCTACATGCTCCTCCTGCCTGTATTGTTTCCTCCTGGCTCCCATTGCCCAGGAATTCCTGACCATGTTGATCCGTTTCAGCAAGGTTTGGTGCTGGGGCGATCTAGCATACCACGTTTTGTGTCATGAAACCAGAGGAGGCAGAGACACGCTATTACCACTGCTGCAGAGGGACAGGCTGCACAGCCGCCTGGGCGAGATCATTACAAAGCAGAGAACCCGCATGGGAGAGCGCTGCAGTAAATCAGCCTGTGCATGATCTACTGCTCGAGGAGCTATTTGTGGAGGAGAAATTAGCTGCAGAATTATGCCAGCTGTTGACTCGGTGTACGACAGCTGTTACACAAACAGCGCCCCCCCCATGGTGCTTTGGCCACCCTCCTGCTGGGCTGCTGGCGTGCTCCACCGGGCCCCTGGCACCCCACAAAGTGTCTCATGGCTGCCTTGTGCTCACTGAAAGGGTGCATAGCGCTCCATCGTGGTTTGCATAGCTGTCATGTGTCAGAGGGCAAAGTGGTGGCTGAGGCTGTGACATTGCTATCGGGCAAAGCTGAAGGCTGTGGGAAATGTCAGGAGAAATAGCTGCCACATTGGTCGTGGTGTGGTGCCATTTGCTGGTCTTTACTCCCAACAACCTTCTCTAGCTGCATGTAAGCACATAATTCATTAGACTGCTGACGATCTGGTCATGGGAGGCAGTTCATTCATTGCTGCATGTATGGAGTAGAAACTCGTACCGTATAAGCGAAGTCCACCTCATTTAAAGGAAAATAAGAAGTTTTATAGGACACCTAATCTTCTACCACACTCATGCTGATGTATAAACATAACATTTTGTCCTTCTTGAGACAACAGTGGACAAAATGAGCAGTTTGGCTAACAGATGCCAAGGAGTTTGTGAACACTGAGACATGCAACAGTAGCGTAGGAGTGTCCAAAGTGAGCTTCCCAAACCACACACTTCTGCAAACCACATGCAGCTTCTGATTCCAAACCAACCCACCTGACCAGATCAGGACAGTGCTTTTGAGCAGCTATGGGGCAATTCAGGTCACTGCACAAGGAAAGAAGCCAGCATGGGCTGCTGCAGACAACTTTGCCATGTCATTGTGGGTCAGAGATACACATCTAGGCCTCCCCATCCTCTCCAGAGCAAGAGAAGGCCCATTGCCTACCAAGCCCCACACCTCTAGCAACTCAAACTTCCACAGCATCGTTAACAAGCTTGACCAACAGGGTCTTAGTGGCACACAGGCAGCTTCAAAATAGCACACAGATCCTGCCTGGACAGTCAAATGTCTCTTGCAACTGGATCTTTTCCCCCCTAAGGTACAGAAAAGATGTGGCTTTAGGCTGTAGGCTGGTGCTTCTGAATGCCCTTCTTCCTTTGACCACACAATAAAGTACAATATATTGGAAGACCTGTATTCCCTGCTCACCCTTCCCAGGTCAGACAGGTATGAGCACAGGTAGGTATGCCTACCCCCTACTGCAAGTGAACTCACTTTGCAGAGAGACACTGCATCCCAGCTTCCCACCAAGAATTTGGACAGGCATCAGCATAGCATCCCGCTCACATAGCTGTCAGACAGTAGCAGCCAAGTACCTCTCAGAGCTTGCCAGCAGGCTGTCACAGGGCAATGCTGTGAAGCCGCGGCTGGGGGTTCCTGAAGAAGCCGTCACACTGTTTCACCCAAAATGTCAGCATTGCAGAAGGAGCAATGGCAGCACTGCAGCAATGCAGTGAAGTTTCGTACCCTCTGGCAAACAGGATACGTAAATAAATGGGTTTCTATCTAGATTGTATTGTGTGCAGATTTGTACCAAAGAATTGTTGTGATGGGCATCATTATGTCTCATTATGTGATTGCAAGTAACCTTTTGTGTAGCAGACACAATCCACGTAACACGCTGTGTGACCAGTTTACAAAACCAGGCTCCTTCAGAAGGGCGAGTAATTAATCATTATTCAGCAACAGCACTCACCACTCCACTACTTGCTGGCAGGAGTGTAGAACTGAGGGCATGCCTAGCTACAACAATGCATTATTCATGCAACAGAAAACTACAGTGAGCTGTGGTATTGTCCCAATAAACGGTTAAAAAGAAAGAAAGCACTCCATTGGTTTTCAAGTGTGTGGCTGATTTTTCTTTTTTAATAAATTTACTGCCAACACATTGCATGAATAAGCACAGGCCCGAGTGGCAAATGCAATAGGAAAGAATTAGGATAAGGCACCAATGTGCGTTTTTCATAATGCCAAAGTCAATAATCCGAGGACAACTAGAAGATCCCTTGAATGCCTTGCCTTGAAGGTACAGCACAGTAACTTTACGGCTGTAATAATTTTATGACTTTATCAAGCACTAATTTAATAGAGAATGGAATTCACATAGTCAAAAATAAATTGTAGCAAATATTTTATTCGATTAAGGGTCCTAATCGTAATTTACACATTGTGCTCTTTAGGAGACTTTTTTCTTAATCCTTAGCTTTGGCTTTCATTTACACTACATCTGGCTGACAATCCATCATGACGCAAATAAGGCACATGAGATTATTTACATTTGATCACTGCCCACTGTTTACACAAGCTGGGGTTAATGCAAAAGGCTGACAAAGGTTGGAGTTTGGTCACTGATTTTGGAGAGGCTGGAATTGTACCTGCTTTCTGTTCATCTGCCCTTGTCAGAGAGCAGTTCAGTTACTTCTACTAGCAAATACCGTCAGTAAACAGTCAGTACGCAAGTGCAAACCCTTCTATCATCTTGTACTTCACCATGCACTCATTCCAAAAAGGTACATTTCATCTCAGATCTCAATGTTTACCACACCTGTGGGTATAACTTTTCTAACAGAGGCCATTACTGAATTTTAGTTTTAATTGTTTGCTTTTATATGGGATTCTTTTTCCCCGCATTAATTCAATTTGAATTTGGAAGAGCTCAATTCATCAGGTCCAGTCGTGTCATAAAGGTGATGGATTATTTTTTTACTAAAAAAGAATCAGAAATACCTTTGCAGAGCTACAATTTCAAACACATGTTGAAAGGAAGCTGCAGTAATTCAAAGGGACTCAAAAACTAAACATGTTTTGAGGAATGTTTCCAGATGCAGAATAAATATTTGTAACTTTACAAAAATTTGTCACATAAAAAACCCCAACCTTTCATTTTGCTCTGGATTCAGAAACAGATTTTAGGTTGAGGTTGTTAAACTGAAAAAGCATCAGTTGAGGAACGAACACCGACCAAGTGAACATTTACGATTTATGTATGTATTCCATCCAGCTGCAGTTTCCATAATTGCATTGCACAGACACTGGCCATTCAGCAAAGCACATCATGTAGCAAGAGATGAGTTGGCATTCTCTCTTTTTGAGCAGAGTGGTGTAAGGAGAGCACAGCAACGGGAAGCACAGAGGACACATTCACTTCCTTTCTTGGAGGATTTCATTTTCTTCTTTGCTGGGAAGACTAGTCTCCTTTGCCCTGAAGTATTAACAAATATACCAGCTCCCAATGAAGACAGGCTGCCCTATGTCTATCAATAGAATCTATATAGAATCTTTTCCCTTAGGGATTAATTCAACTTTTGATTCAATCTTTCTGAGCTTTAAATTATGATGTTACAAACCTCCAAGGAACTACTGTACTATTTGTGACCTTCTTTATTACTTTCTGCTGTTTGATAAAGTAGAGAAAATTGATTTATAGATTAGTTTGCTTGTGAACATGGAATATCAATGGTAAGAGTGTGACTCCTGGAAAAGCAGGGGAAGCTGGCATTGGTTAAAGTTTAATATAGCAGTTTATTAATTAATGGTGAAGGACAATAGAATAACTGCATGTTAATCTTGAATGAGATTCTGAAAGTGTGACATGAAATAATACCAATAAACCAAGGCATCTTGCAAGAGCTGGATTTAAAGTTTTCAAATCATTTTCCACAAGGAAGAATTTTGTCCATCACTTTCACTTCTTTTCCCTAAACGTCCCTTTCTTCCCCTTATGACCTGATGGGTGTTTTTGTGTTTTCTGTAAGCATTAAAGGTTAAAGGTGGAAGGCAAGGCCAAAGTTTTCCAAATGGAGCCTAAAATTAGGCTTTGGTGTCTGTATTTGGATTCTTAGGCCCCAATCCAGGAGTCTATTTTTATTCAAAGCATCCAAGCACTTGACTTCAATGGATCTAAAACCACTTGCGCTTAAGTGCTTTTGCTGAATCAGGATGGACTTAAGCACAAATGTAAATGCTGTACTGAACTGGGGCTCTAAATATGTGCCTTGATTTTAAAAGTGCTGAGAGCCAGCAGGTCTAATTGAAGTCAATGGCAGCTGCGAGATGCTCGGCGTTCCTGAAAATCAGGACACTCATTGAGGTGCCTGAATCTGATTTCAGGTGCTCAGCTTGTGGCGTTCACTGTGGAGGAAAATGGTAACCCAGGAGAACAGGCAATGGAAGGCATGATTTCTTAATAAATGAGGTCCTGATTTTATGCAATAAACCTCAATAACATAAAACGAAGGGATGGGAGGCAAAAAGCAATACTTTCCTGGAAATCTAATAGAGTGGTTTTTTGCAAGCATCAAAGTGCTATGCAAAAATATGACATTAATAAATCACATTAAAAATCACAGTAACTAAAGAAGTATTGGGTTAAATTCATGCCTTGTGGAACAGCAGCAACATTGAAGAAATACATCAGGGATGGATTTGGCTCACTGCGTTTTGAGCATTAATTCGATCAGGAGCAGTGAGTCAACAGCACAAAGCCCATGCAGCAAAGAACTTTGCTCTACTACCATTGCGAGAACCAAGCACAACAGTCTGCATTAGTAAATGGTAAAAATGCAAAAGCTAAACATTTTTGCAAGTAAAAAATGTATCATTATAGAGTATAAAATAAACAGCAATGTTAGGAACAGAGATGAGGTGGAGGCTAGTTGTCTGGAGAAAGGCAGTCTTTTCAAGTGAACGCAGTAGCCCTCTCTACCTAAAGACCGCGACCAGGCTACCCTACGCTGCTCCTCACATCATGCCTCGGGTACCTTCTGAGGCACACATCAAGACGAGTGGAGTTAGTCGTACAGCATTGTACTGTCAATCCCCAGAGAAAGCTGCTGACACAATGCGGTAGGACTACAGAAGTATGTGAACGAACCCTGAACAAACCAAAGAAAAGCAATTCCTTCCCCTTTTTATGTGCCTGTAAGGAAAATGGCTGTGAACACCCTTTGCCAGTCCTTCATCTAGCTCTTGCCTGTCCAGTGACAATGTCAGTGTGGAAGCCCACCACGCTGCATCCTGCACTGTCCAGGAAAGATTCAGAAAACCCATGCTTGTTCAGCCACCTACCTGCCTGACCCTCCTAGCCCGCCTGCTGAGACAGAGAGGCTGGTAAAGGACTCTTATGATGATGCCTTTTCCTAGTATCGTTATTTAGCATCTCAGGATGAAAGACACCAACCATTTTGGACTTGTCAATTCCTACTGCCTGCACAACTTGGATCCAAGCATGGCCATGCAAGAAAAGCCCTTGCATTCCCTACCCCCTCCTGACTTGAGGCAGCAACTCCTAAAACTCCACTGAGCATTTTCAAGTTTTCCTGCAAGGTTTACATCAGCCCTTCAGCAATCTTGTGTACTCATGGCAGAAAGGCTGATAGCACCTTTCTAGATTAGATATATTTAAAACCAGTGGTTCTGTCCCTGCCCAAAGTGCAGTAACGCGGGCAGGATCTGGACTATCTGAAATCAATTATGACCATTAGAAAGAGTAATAGAAAACCCAGTACACGACCAGTTGAGGTGAAAAAACCTGTCACTTGTGATAAAAAAGAGAAACAGAAATAGATTTGAAACATTCGTTTCCCTTTATTTGCTCACTGAGGCTGATGTGTACTGCACATTAAAAAAAGAGAAAAAAAAAAATCACAGGAATTTCATACAATGAATTAAACCACAAAAGTACATGTAGAATTGGCAGGTGGAAAACAGCCCAGTTTGGGCTTAACTAGTATCTCACTTTTCCCATTCAGCGTAGTCCAACCAATAGCTTTACATGTTCACCTACTGTACAGATCTTACAGTAGCTCCATCAGGTCAGTGGTTCACATTATTGAAAATGTCTGTCACACAGGTACAAATTTAGAATCATCACATTATATTACATGGCTATTCTAGGTTGTTTATAGATCAGATCTTATACTACAGTGATTGAAGTTCTCATTACAGCCATCAAAAAGGACACATAATCATTACCTACTGTAAACTTACATCTAAAGGGATGAGAAGGCGTCGTTGGTTTTTTTTTTTTCAACTGACCCAAGTTATTATACCCCAGAGGCACAAACTTTCCTCCCATTGCTGCTCGGGGTGATGGCAGCCCAACTGCTTTACACAGTAGTTTAGCACAGGTATTTTTCCCCAATTTTAGGCTCCCTCTGTTTGGATTTGAATTTGGATAATTTTACCTTCTGTAGGAATTACTTTGTTACAGCTTTAGGAAAGACCATAGTTTCTAAGTACCAGTTCTGTTACCTGTATTGTGGATGTGGTACTTACCACAGCATGAAAGCAACAGTACAATCTTCGTCTAACAGACACACAGAGCTATGCTGCAATTTGCCTCCGGTGACAATGTGGTACATGTGCTAATTTGAAATGTTCTTGGGGGAGAAAAAAAGAGAAGGAAACAGTTTATATGTTGACAGGTTACCTACTACAGTGTCTATAGAGGGCACAAATGGCTTTATTCAGCAATCCTAGCTCTATTAATTTCATATGTAATTTGTAAATCCACAGAGGAAAGCCATCTTCAGGATGGGAATGTTTGCCAGGCCAGTGAAAGAAAAAAACCCAAACCCCTGACTCATGTCATTATGCCTGCTTGGTAAAAAATAAATAATCCCCTCCCAAAGCCCACACCAACTAATTCATGTCAGCAATATAGGGCAAAAGAGAATGTATTTAAAATTTAATCACAGAAATTTAAAGGCAAAATAGGTAATGCATCTGGTCCTTGAACACATAATATGATATACTAAATATTGATTTCTTAAAAATAATTTATTGCTTTTAATATTTTTCTTTACAACAGAAGATACTCAAAATCCAGAAAGGAAATTTGTAAACTTTTAGTTTGGCATTCACACAAAGTTAAAATACCTGCATTTTTAACCTACAGAGCAACAACAAGAATTACGCAGATTAGAGAATGTTACAGGTGTAACACAGAACCTCTGAAAAAGGTCTCATCTCTTTTTTTTTTATTCCTTTTTTTTTTATTCTTTTTTTTTTTACTTTATTGCTATCTATCTACTGAGAAATAAGAAGCCAAAAAATCAAGCAAGCATTCGACAGGACAGACAGTGGAATCTCTCAGAACACAATATGCTGGTGATAAAATGAATGCAGCCATCAAAATCAACTGCACTGGCATGGGGGTGGAATCGGTTTTCTAAGATTGGGAGTGGGAAAGGAGATTAAATAGTTCGGTGTGCCACAACTTTAAGAGGAGTCATGAATGCCAAACAGTAATAGAATACCAAATCTATACATTCACAAGCAAATTCCAAACTTTGCTGATTCAGTCTTGAGACTCCGAGTTCAGATGAAATTCTGACGCTCAGAATAGCTGTAAGTTTACTCTTGTGGTTTTTTTCTTTCCTGAAGTTTCTATTTAATTTAGCAGAAGCAATGTCATCAGCAACAATGTCATGGGCACATCTGAGGCCATGCTAGTGCATAGTAAAAAAAGGAAAAAAATAACAAAACAACCAACCCACTGCTTCTGCAAAAGCTGAATTCCCAAACGAAGCACTTACTCCGGACTGACAACCATCATGCATCCTAGGTATAAAATTTCCACTGGCCTTTTAATTATTTTAGTCATCTTATAATTTATAATAAATAGGATAATTGTAACTGATAAATATGTCTCTTTAGTAAACAAAGGAATGAAGGATCGGTATTTATACAGGATGCATAACTGTAAAAAATACAGATAAATTCCATCGTTAAACTCTGCCAATGAAAAGATTACTGGCTTCAAGAACAGTGTTTAGACACAGAATTACTGTAAAAATCATACTGTACTTAGTACCTCAGCATATTTTTTTTTCAAATTAAAATCACAAAAATTAAACAAAATAGCATTTTAAAAAGATTTTTGACCTCTAGTTCCAAAACTACTGTTGATACATAAAATAAAAACATTTCTTAATGATTACCCATTTGAGAGACTTTACATAAAATTATGATATCTCCTAGAAAAATTTAGATGAGAAAATTTCATTCCCCTAACAAATTCAGTGTATAAAACTGCAAAAGAAAATCAAGCAATGAGAAAAATGTGGAAAAATACTGCAGAAGTGGTTAATACCTTTTGGGCTAGGATAATTCTTGACAAAATTCTTACAGAAGCTCACCAAGAAGGGATGAATGTGTGTAAAGCATTTGTGCACTCAGACACACGCGCGCACACGTATACACACGCACACCCTCACCCACACGCTTCTCTCTTTTTTTACAATCAAATATATATAAGTGTAAGTTCAGCTTTCTACATATGTTAGTGTACAATAATTGTTTCACCTCATATAATTACATTTGAGTATTCTTGATTAAGAAAAATTCAGCAGTTTTTGAAAAGAAGGCTGCATTTACAGTGCATAGCTGTAACAAAAAAGAACATCGTCATACAGTATGTACATAAATAAAAATACTCCATTTAACATTTGTAAATACTCAACTACTTTAGAGAATGTAGCAAATAAACTATCTGTGCACACACCCAGATAGTTACATCCAACTCTCATTAATAATGTAACACTACGTCCGCTCATTAGAATAAATTGCTGAACAAGCTGCACATTTGACCATTAACAAGGCTTTGAAAATTTTGCTGTGGAAGATCAACGTTGTAGACATTTACATGGGTGTCAGAATTAAAAGATGAAACTTCAAAATGTTAGGGAAGCTTCAGCCTTTCGTTTTCTCTTCTGCAAGGACTAAAAAAAAACACCTCTCTCACCTCCCCCCCCCAAAAAAATCCCCGAACAAAAACCTTTAAACAAAGCTGAAAGATTGCAGGCTTCTGGGACCTGTGGTTTCTTCTGGATTGTCATATTATCACCGTGTTGTGAGGAGAAGCTTCATTAAAAAAAAAATAACAATGCAGTGTCTGATTCCCAGACATCAGCAGCCATAGTACTCAAATTTGGGTTTTTTTTGTTTGCTTTTGTTCTTTTTTTCTTTGTTAAAATGCAGTATGTACAGATTTTGCAGTTCATTGTTGTTTGTCTATCTCTGTGGAACTGCTGCCATGTCTTGTGATTTGCACTGAACTCGCAAGGAACGCCTGGCTCCCCCGCCACCGGTCACCCGCGAAAGCAAAGCTGACACCCATGGACATGCGTGTGCTTACTGGACAGCCATCCTGCCTCTCCACTTGTCGAGCAGCTGTGTTCATGTAAACCATGGTTTCAAACAGAGAGTGTAAAGTAGGAGAAATTCCTAAGTATGACTTTTCAATTGTCCATTACTGAAGGACGTGACGTCCGTGAGGTATTCACCATCCCTTCGTTTTCCTTAGGTGTGATGCATGTTACCTACGCAGGCTCCGCTGTGCCTCTTTGAGTAAACTATCAAAATCCATGGAGTCATACTTGCTTTTAGTGGAAGCAGGATCAAAATCATCTGAGTTTGAATCTGAAACCCAAAGGATGCAAGTTTAGGTAAGAAACAAGAACCACTAGTGCGTACTTACATTATTTTCTCTGTACAACAGTATGAACAAGACACTGCAGAAACAATCCCCTTAAGATCACAACTTTATGGGATGATAAAAGCCCAGAAATGGTCATCAGAGAAGCTCTAGGAATGGAAAGAACTTTCTGGTAGGAAGCAGGGCTTAACAAAAGTAGTACATGTCATCAATTTTGGGGAAGAACCATATATTGCATATACATATAGAGCAGGTGGGAAGAGTTTCTCCAAGGACTTCAGCACTGCTATGTGTAGGTCTCAAAGTAGTCCAGATAATCCTGACAGATGCTTTACTCAAAACTCCACCATCATTTTTCAGCTGTTGTCTTTCATCACACCGTATCCAAGACTGACTTCTCCTGAGAAAGGTAGCAGGGGAATGGTTCTGCAGAAAGCGTGGAAAGCACACTGCTGCTTCTGCTGGCCCTGCCTCAGGATCTTGTACAAGTCGCTACACATCCCTGAATCTCCGTTTTTGCTTCCATTTTGATGTTTTGGGGGTTTCCTTGTTTTAAGTGTGAACAATTCAGGGCAGGGCCTCTGCAACGCCGTACAAGCAGCCTCAGGTGGGCTCCTCCTCTCTTTGCAGCATACATGATAACTCACAGCAGCAATAATGGTCCAGCTCCTGTGGCCTGCAATACGTGCTCCAGCTTTGCTGGTTGCTCAGACACAGACAGCAGTCTATTCCTAGCACAGAGAAGGGATTGTACATTTGTGGCCATGTAGCTCCAGTACGGCAATTACTGACATGGCTGCAAGCACTGGATCTCCTTTTGGAGTCATCCCAGCTTAATACTGACTCTTCCCAGTTCCTGTGTCACATCTCCTTTATGAGTGTGCCCTTTTCTTGCCATTTCTTGTGTTGAATTAATCAGAACTCCCCATCTACCACTATAAGACACACTGTGCATTAAATGTTCATTACAAGTTCTGTTAAGACAATATCTTCTCACAGAGGAGAGGTGTTAAAACTTCTGACTACTATTTTCGAGTGTTTTCCTTCTTCTGTACTCAACCCAAGGCTGATTAATTCTCTCTGTCCTTGTACTAGCTCATGAATTTTAAAGTTCATGCTGCCATTTCCTTATGTAGTTCTATCAGCTACTCTGCAAAATACAGGGAATGCAGTCTGAAGTACAGAAGCTCAAGCTGTCAGCAGGACAAAGTGAAAATACTCTGCTCACAGATACTCTGGGAATCCCACTTGGTATGGAGAGACCTGCCAGGGAATACTCCCAGTGATGGATAATGTTCAAGAGGATTCCCTTCAGACAACTTACTTTAAACCCCAGATTTTCTGAGATACAGAGATGACCTTGGCTTCCACTGCTGAAGATAAGTCAAACCAAGTCAAGACTTCAATCTGTTTTTACTGTTTTTATCAGCCTACATTTCAACAAATGCCTTGCTAGCTTTTATATTTTCAACATCAACCCTATATCTCTTCAGCAGTCAATTGACTTTTCTTAGCTTTACATTATCTGTTTAGCCACTGAAGTGAATTATAGCATATTCATTGTGAACAATGTGTATCATCTTTATCATTTATTCTGAAAAGACATCAATTGGTTAGAAAAAAAATATATCTGTATTCTCTTCCTGCACTGTACAAAGCTGAGGGCAGCCCATACAAGATTTCATTAGCACTGTGTTATAGGGTTATGAGAGATTTTAATGACTGTGGTCATTTATTCATAAAACTCCACAATATCTGATTAATATAGAATCAACGGCAAAATGTCCCTTGCTATGTTATGCAGAAAAGAGTATCTCTGATAACTTTAGTCTATTTATACAGGTATTAGGAAAGGTTTAACATTTAATGAATACTTTACATTTTAAAAGGTAATTAAATGATGTGAGCTTATAATACATTATAAAATTACAGAGGCTGTTTTTGTAGTCTGCATGGTCTCTTTATGCATATACTTAACATCAGCATTCCTGCCGTAAGACTTTGAACATCTCCAAACATCCTTTCAAGGGGGAGCATCACACCCTGACCCAGAGGATAGGACAGCACCATACATGTTTGCCCAGACAGGAGAGGACTAGATGTGTTATGGCAGTCAGTATGCATGCTTGGGACTGGTGTTATCACAGCATACTGGAGGCTAGGTACTCATATGCATACTGCCCTGCATCAGTGGGACAGCAAACACCAAGAGATTTGCTAAACAATCCACAGACTAGAGCCTTTTACATCATGACTGGATGTCCCTGCAAGGACACACCTTAGAATCATAGAACAGTTAGGGTTGGAAAGGACCTTAAGATCATCTAGTTCCAACACCCCTGCCATGGGCAGGGACACCTCACACTAAACCATGTCACCCAAGGCTCTAACTCCATGTTAGTCATGTGCTGAAGCAAAACTACTGTTCTGCACCAGCTCCTGGGCTGCTCCAAGTGAATCTCCGTGGGATGTACAAAGCTGACTCTGTTTAGATTCCTCTGAAAATCCATACCCCATCTGAAAGAGAAAGCATGGCTCATGTACGAGTCCAGGTCTGTGCGAGATTCCTGGCTAATCTGGAGCCAGGGTGCATTGAATCCCATGCAATGTCTGTGTTTTCATGTGCAACAAGGGGTGATCTAGAGAAGGGGGAGGAAGCAACAGCAAGAAAACGCTGCAGTGCAAATAATGCTATGAGTTTATTTAGAAGTATCAGCGACCTGTATGTTGCTGTATCTGCTTCAGTTCATCCATCTCTACTGAATAGCCTTTTCACTTGTGTCTGTTACTAGAGTTATAAAGTATCTGATGATAATAAATACCTGATTGTTCTCTGTATGCTCAGATGTTTTCACGTTGTTGGCTATATCCTAAGTTTCTAAATTGAGACATTTTGAACATATGCGTAGTACGTAGTGTAAGAAAAATTTAAAGGCTTGGCATATCTTCTTTAGTTTTTGCAAGGTTAAATGATGGTACAAAATATATGGCAAAAGAGAAACCAAGCTTCAATGGTTATATGATCTGTAGAAGGTCACCACAGACAGAAGCAGAAGTGAAAGACAGAAGTAGGAACACGGTAAGGCCAGGAGTCATGTCCGTAAGTCCCTAACGAGGTTTGTCTAGGAAGGGATGAGTTTATCTTGCCTATGTTCTAGGTACACTTTGAAAGATACAATAAGTTTCTATCACATGTTGCGGTTTGGTTTTGGTTTTCTTTAAATGTGGTTGTTAACAATTATTTCACTGTGTCTCTGTTTGGTAAACTTTTATTCACAGCCTTAGGAGTAAAAATATGTTATGTACAGAGCTGAGCAAATGATTGTAGCAGTGGCTTCTTAGTTGCAAGGCAGTAAAACATTATGATAGTCATTTGTAGTGTTGTACAAATATATAAGTCTGTTCATCACATTGTCCAATGTTAATGCGTTTATAGAACTACAAATTCCATTAGTTTATGCAACTGAAAGGACAGAGGGCTTTGCCAGATAAGGGAGAAATCCCAGAGGCGTCTTATTAAGAGCCTGATGTTAGTTCAGAAAGGCATGGTATATCTTGTTTTAAATATTCAACAAACCAAAGCTGAACAAAGAGAAAAAAACAAACTCAAGAAGGCTTAAGTTCTGCTTCGAGGCATAGGCAGGTTGCATAGAAAGGTAGAGGAATAATTGTCTGCTAAGCAGACCTGATCTCTGAAACAGATATAGCTTCAAAAAGTGATGAACTCAGACTATTCTTACTCTACTTGCTGAAGAGTAAGAAGCCTTATATGCTGCAGTAGGTTGTTCTAGAGATAATTTTATTGAAGATTAGCTTTCAAAATATTACCATAAGTTATTTTTTAAGACATTCAAGTGGGGCCTGGCAGTTTCTATAGTAGTATTAATGTTAAAACGATATTAAATTCAGATGCCATAGATCTCAGTGTTCTAGTACCAGATACATGGCTGTGTTCAGTGTTCAGAGAAAAGGCTTTCCTAGAAGCCTTCTGCTCCAATGGCTGGCCATGACTGAGGATGACTCCCAACAATATTGAATGTGGAGGAGGCAGCTCTTTTGCCTACCTGGAAGACGTAAAGCAGAGTAAAACTGAGTCTGAAGGCTGCTGGATCTGAGCAGGATTGGGGAGCAGAGATAAGGAGCTGATGCTTCCCAACATGGTTGCAAGTGGGTGGTACTCTCTGTGCCAGCTAAAGGTCTGAGCTCCCCAGCCTGACTTTCCCCAAGCTCTGCTGGGCACAGAGTGGGACTGGAGAACATGCATGAAGGTGTAATACTTTGCAGGTCCTCCGGAAGACTCATGAGCCAGGGACAGGGTAAACTGGGGGAAAGAAGAAAGGAAAACAAGTTACAAGAGTAGCTTAGAATTGAGAGGGATTCATATAAGCAAAAATTGGAATCAAGTACATTTTTGTCCTGTTTCCCAACTACAACACAGTGACAACCTGGGGAGCCAGAGTTGTCAAAGCTGCACTGAAAATACCTCTGGGTGCCCGCTGCTTAACCAGGTACTTAATGACACCCAGGGACACTTTGGCACCTCTGCCCTGCTGCAGATGACATGCACTCACTTTAGAAAATGCCCTTCATTGTGAATGAAGATAAAGACTGGGAGAGTGCTTTAAATGTGTGTATTTATTTTCCTGGTTGGTAAAGAGAAGCCTTGAAAGACACTCAAGAGTGAAGTAGAATAATCAAGCAACTCATTGATCTAAAGTTAATCTGCTGCAACTGCCTCAGCAAGTGCTAAAAATGATCTCCTTTCCTCTGTTCTATAACTGAGGAAACGGCTTCTGCCAATATCCCTCTAACACCAGCAGCCCTTGGCGCTTCGCTCGGTGTTTGGGCAGATCAGATGAAACTCATCTGTTGTTATTGTTTAAGATTAAGCTGTACTTATGGAATTACTGTGGCATTATTAGGCTGGTTTCCTAGAACACAAATAGAATGAAAAACAGAAATAAAAAAGAGAAAATTCTGTTTATTTTTCATGCTAAAGCTCAGTGCTGAAGTTTGAGCCTCAGCTGTTCTCAGCAGTGAATTGTACAGGGTTGTATTCTGCAAAGAAGCACCAAGAAGCTGACTTAAAAACATTATAATTGTTATACAAACGTTCTATATGTTATACAAAGCATTCAAAATGTTGCCCAAATGCTTGGAAGATGTGTTTCAGGTGCAAAATAAGAGCGCATCTTACCTTTTAACTTTGGGCTCTGATACGGAAACGTGAGCAGGTCTCTTAAACTGAATATCTGCTGCTCCATCTGCAAAATGGAGGTATAGAGTGCCTCAAACTACCCAGGGGAGCCAGAAAAGGTACCTGTAGGGGAAATACTTTGGTGCAAACCTGCTGGGATCCATGCAAGTTGAATTTTGCTTTTGTGCTATCATTGATGGAAAGCATTCAAAATAGGTTTTCTACTGAGCCATCAGAAATCATAATTGTCTTAAATAAAAACTCATTGGTCCTCTAAGTCACCTTGAAAATGCGTTGTGGCCCACAACAATTAGTTTCTTAGAACTTAGAGTGATTCAGGTTGGAAGGGAACATGGGAGGTCTCTAGTCCAGCTCAAAGCAGGGACAGCAATGACTTCAGACCAGGTTGCTCAGGGCTTTGTCCAGTCAGGTCTTGAAAACCTGAACATCTTCTCCTAGCACCCATCCCACCTCTGTGTCCTTTTCACAGGGATTTTCCCTCTCGCCCCGTTAGGTCCAGTCAGAACCTCGCCAGCTCCACTTTATGCCTATGTCTGTTGTTCACCCACCGCACAGAATCATAGAATCCCAGACTGGTTTGGGTTGGAAGAGACCTTAAAGCTCATCCAGTTCCAACCTCCTGCCACAGGCAGGGACACCTTCCACTAGAGCAGCTTGCTCCAAGACCCATCCAACCTGGCCTTGAACACTGCCAGGGATGGGGTAGCCACAGCTTTTCTGGGCAACCTGTGTCAGTGTCCCACCACCCTCCTTTTTAAGATCTAATCTCAGTCTCCCCTCTGGCAGGTTAAAGCCATTCCCCCTTGTCCTGTCCCTACATCCCTTCTCCAAAGCCCCTCTCCATGTTCCTTCTAGCCCCTTTAAGCCCCGGAGCTGCTCTAAGGTCTCCCCTTAAGCAGCCTTCTCTTCTGCAGGCTGAACAAGCCCAGCTCTCTCAGCCTCGGATGTTTATCTCCTGGGCTCTGGCTGAAGGCCAATGATCCACAGAGGATGTGCATGAGAAATTAATAAAATAAACTATACTTCCACGCACTGTTTCCTGCAGTCAAGGCAAAATGCAACAGTTGAAGAGCTTGATCTTGGAAGCAATCAAGACTGCTACCATGTATGAAAGAACTCACATGTCAGTAATACTGCTTGAATGCATAAAATTAAGTGCAAGTAGAGTTGGTGCATCAAAACACGCTGGTCAAAATCATCACCAAACGCAAACAAAAGTCTCGAGGCCCAGAGTTTCACATGGACACGTAAGAGAAGATTTTTCCTAGATTCAAAGCTCTTGTTCAGACCTGATTTCATTTCTAGAAGAGTATTTGTGTCTACTTCATGGTTAGCCTTCACTGGAAGAGGAATTCCAAGTGGGACCACCTGAGGAACTGGGACAGAGCCAGCCACCACTTTCTCCACAGTGCTCTTGAAAGAAGAAAAACGAAAAAGCAGACAATAATGTTTCTGAACAGAAGAATGCATTGAGAGATACGGACTTTTCATATGATTCCTGCCTTCATTTGTTTCTCTTAAAAGAGAGAACACCAGATTCTTTAAAGTGTTATTCCTCATGGCATGATTTTCACATTGGAAAGGAGCAAGGTCCTAACAACCATCCCAATTCCAGCTTACTCTCCTCTTGCAGAACTGTGAACAAAGTTTGAGACTCGACACTGTTGCTTTCATTTCACTTTGACCTTCCTTGCTCAAGTCTGGTTCCCGTGTGTTCCAGGGAAACAGCTTTAGCATCAATGATACATGATAGGAGTGAGTAACAGGGAAGCCTCTCCACCCTAATGGCACATTGGAGCCAGCCTCTTGTTTCATTGCAGCCACCTGAATAAACACAAGATGTCCTGCAAAGGGCTAAAGCAAGACAGCCATTGCTTAACCTTATCTCGGCTTCTGTATGCGTTAAGAATATACCTATAAAACAGGTGCAAGCCATGATTTATCATAATTTACATAGTCATTATCATGTCACACAATTCAAGAATGACAAATTGTATTTGCATACAATAACATTTTGCAATACAAACCGGTGTACTCCAGATCTTGGGAACTGATGCTCAGGGCCAGGAAACATGCCTGAACTGCAAGTGTTTCCTTCTGTAACCAACCCTTTAATCTTCCAGACACATCTCTTACACTGCTCATCAATGCAGACAGCACTGATTCAGCACAGCAGGGGTTCCTTAGTCTGTGCTCTGTCTGGGGCTATGCTGAGATAAGCCACAGTGTTGCCTGCAGGTGCTCATCTCCTTGGCTGGATTGCCTAAAACAGTGGTTCAGGACTAGGGCAGTTCTCAGCCAAACTCTCTCAGGCTGCACACACACGGTGTGCACAGGACACACAAGGTGGGGGGATCAGATCTTTACCTGATGCGAAGGGGCAGCGAGCAGCTTTCCTCAAGGAGCCGCCTG
>JANHGB010030642.1:0-29109 GCA_026283785.1 Coracopsis vasa
ATGAGGCAGTTCATATTATTCTACACAGGTTTAAGCTAACATGAAACGGAACCAGGGTTGCTAAGGTGCTGACACGTGCTCTGCCCTGCTGACTTTACTGCAAGCAGCAATATCCAGTAAGGCAGACAGCTAGGAATAGCCTTTAAGCACTGCAGCAAAATATGCCAGAGCTCACCTGTCACAGCCTTAAGTACATGGCTGCTCGCCCAGCCTTTACAGAAGTTTCCTTTCTCTCTTCAAACAGCTCTGAAATCCCCCTGCTGCTGTGTTCAACTTTCAAAGAACACCTGCCACCTCTCCACTAATACCACCTTTGGAGCTGTTTGGCTCACAGACACCTTACAGCTAGACAGGCCTTCAGGTAAAGCTGACAAACGCCCCATTTTATACTACACTCTGCACAGCTGGGATTGCCTGCATCTCAAGCATCAGAGAATCGCAAGACCAAGTCTGTGCCCTGCCCCACCTGCAAAGCCTGGCAATGACCACCTGCCACATTCCATTTTCAGACTTAGTATCAGAAAAAGAGGAAATGTGCTCCTCTCCAACAAAGCAAAAATACACAGAGGGGAGGTGTTTATGAAAACATAAATGTTGCCAGAAAGATGGGATGTGTGAAAATGTCTCAGCAGTAAGCTCTGTCAGAGTGGAGGAGATTGTGTGACACCTGTTCCACCATTTCCGACATCTGGAATACAATTTATCTTTGGAAATGGGGAACAGAAAATTCCCCATGAAAGAGCACAGAATAATCCAGTGTTGGAAGGGTTTCCCACCTGTATGCTTATGTATGAAATCTCCTACACCCCAAAGATGACATAATTGCTCATCTGCCTACTGCAACCATCTCCTTTAATACCTCCCTCCACGACAGCACAACAGGAACCCCAGGTCTAACTGACCTGACTCTTGTCAATGCTTCTCTAGTTCCTATCTGCTTCAGCATTCACCTGCTGCACCCTGTGCTAATTTCTTTCAGACGTCCCACAACTAACCTTTTCAAAGTTACACACAGCACTGCTTAAAAACCCTCTGCCAGGCTCTTTTGCACTGCCCTCCTCTTCCAAGTCCGGCAATCCCATGACTACAAATGCTTAGCTTTCACTGCTAACAGAGCAACTGCAGCTTACAATTTTGTCACTCAAATACGTTCATAAAGTAGATCAGTGCTAGAATGTGGATCTTTTATTTTTAATTAAGGATCATTTACTCATTTCCAAAGAGCCAGCATGCAAGGTATGGGGGGTACAAAGCAATCACAATTTTAGAGCCAATTTAAAAAAAAACCCCAAACAAACAAACATGTAAATGTTAAGTATTTGTGTTGGATTTGGCTGGAACTGAGTTATTTTTCTTCATAGCAGCCAGTATGGGGCTATGGTTTGGATTTGTGACAGAAACTGAGTTGATAACACAGGGATGGTTTAGTTACTGCTGAGCAATGCTTACACAGAGTCAAGGCCTTTTCTGCTTCTCACGTCACCCCACAGCAAGTAAGCTGGGGGTGCACAAGGAGTTGCGAGGGGACACAGCTCAGCATATAAAGCTGGGGGAAGGAAGAGATGCGGGGATGGATATTCAGAGTGATGCCATTTATCTTCCCAAGTAATTGTTATGTGTGATGGAGCCCTGATTTCCTGGAGGTGCCTGTCAATGGGAAGTGGTGAATGAATTGCTTGCTTCGCTTGTGCACACAGCTTTTGCTTCACCTATTAAACTGGCCTTATCTCAATCCATGAGTTTTCTCACTTTTACACTTCCAATTCTCTCCCCGCTCCCATCAGGGGAAAGTGAGCAAGTGGCTGTGTGGGGCTTAGTTGCCAGCTGGGGTTAAACCATGCCAATATTTAATGAGATTGTGGCAGCCTGCACTATGCTTTCATTGCCTGCACTTCTACTGCCTCTACAGAATTAAATCTCATTTTTAAAAATGGGATTCCTAATTACCTACATGTATTATATTATACCACTTTGCTTGCAGAGGTAAAGACAACACCAGCAAAATCAGAGACTCATCCTCCATTCCACATTTTACTTTGTCTTTTATTATAAAGAGCAGCTACTGAAGAATTGCAGATGAAGGCTGGGATGAAGACACCTTCTCTAATGCAGTTTTAAGTTAACATTATTGTATCATAAAGACTGACAAAAGTGCAAGAGCGTGATTCCAAAATTCAAATATTTCTGAAAGGCATTCTTCTCATCTTCAGATTTTGTTTAAATAGCAGAAGAAAAAATGACCTCATGAGATCAAAGGCCAAACATTAGAGCGCATATGATTGTAAGTTACAAGAATTAGTGCCACTAGTTGTGCACAAAGCCCTGCCATTGTGGCTGCAATGCTGCAAGTGACAGCATGAGATTTAGACACATCTTCACTGCCTTCAGATTAGCAATGGGTGTAATTTTTTATTTGCTGTAGCCTAATGACTAAAGATACATATGGTAAAAAAAGCATAAACATAACCAGCATCAAAAGCATGTAGGACATATTACTGAGTGTCCTCCCAAGCTGTCCTTTAAGCCTTCTGTGTCATTATAAATGAACACACTTACTAAAAGCAATGTAAAGTATAATTAATACAAACCAGCTATTTTTCCAGTACTTTTTTATGGCCTTTTTAAAGACTGTATCCAGAAATGGCACACCACCATTTTGTATTTCCTGGTTTTCAGAAGTCTGAAATTAGCCACTTCAGGCTAGTTAAGTGCCTCTGGGTAAGACTGATTATACCTGAGCCCTTTAGTATCCTTCTCTTTAAAGGCATGCATAAACATTCCAGAATATTTCCCATCTGCAGAGCCCAGACCCAGTACCACCCCATTGTCACAGTTGTTTGAACCACAAAATGCAGCTGTTGCCTCTGCTTTCTCCCTTCTGCTCAGCTAATGCGGTCCAATTCCCTTGATGGTCACTACACTCTGACTGAAACCTCCTGGCGGAAGAGCCGGAAACAGGATGCAGGAGATAAAACGTCTCACTGATTCCACATGTAGATTTGGATTCCTACAGAAAAGAGGCTTATGCTCCCCCATTACTTATCACCTCCTCCCCAGCGATTTCTGGAATGACTAACATTACAATCTGAGAAAGCAGCAGCTATTGCGGTAACACTGTGATGTCCAACCAGTGTCACAACAAAATGGTCAGGCACCCACAAGTCCTGTACCTCACTCTGATATAACACTTTGCAAAACCAGGCCACTACATATGTGGGCACCACAGGCATCTGTGCTTTCATGCTGGAGAGAGCACAATGTGCTGTGATGGATGCTCAAGTCCTCTACACACCTGGTGCTGCTGCCCCCACTGTGAGAGTTCTGCAGAGGAATGTTCCAACCCTTATGAAGGTCAGTTTGAGAGAGGGTCAGAGAAAAAAGTATTTGACTGGCATCTTTCCCAAGCTCCATTACGATTTTATTCAAACAATTCAAAAGTATTCAGTGGTATGACCATATCTTAATACAGCAAAAAATGTTTTTTCCTATCATTGGTCCAGAACACTTCCTTGTTACTACAGCAAAGGCTGCTTGCAAATTCTCTTGTTGTACAGTCTTCAAATGCTGGATCTGTCCTATCCAAGCTAAGTTCTTCTTTAACACAAGTTTCAGTGTGGCTTCCCCAAGAGATCAGTGACTGTCACTGTACTAAGCTGAGGTTCATTTGTGTCAAGTGACTGACACCATGTGAGTTACCACCAGAGTTACCATCCCGGAGATGTGTAAGTATCAGAATCTGCTAACTTTGTAGACTATACCTTGGGCTGAGAATGATCCAAACCATTTGCTTTCATTTAGGTCATTAAACACCGTCCTGCATTTGAGCAATGGAAGTACTTTTTTTGTAAAAAAAACTAAAACAAAACACACAAAAAAAACCCACCCCACCGCTAAGTGGAGAGAAAGACCAGCTCTGAATTAATTACAGCAAATTACTGGAATGAAGAATTGGGCCACAGAAAGGGACATGTATGTTCTGTGCAGAGCAAGTACCTGTACCGCAATAGACAGGTACCAGTACAAAGTAGATACCCTGTGACTGCTGACACGTATACAGGCAGGCACATATGCACGCCCGGAAGTGCTACCCACTAAGTTGTTCTGTGATAACCCATGAGCCAAGGTATACAATATGGTGTGTGTGTATAAATATATATATATATGCACCAATTTTTTACTGTCTGACAAAGAATCATCACAGCATCAAGTTTCACTAGAAAAAAACATTTACTTCCCCAGCAATTCTCTTATGAGGGTATACATATATTCCATAGGAATACACATACATTCTTATACCAGCAGTCACCTTCTGTACTTAACATAGTTAGTAAACAATTTGCTTCCATGCGATGGGAGCAGTACTGCTTCCTTTGATGGCTACTTGGCTCCCATCCATAAAAAGGATCTTTGATTCACTACCTCAGATTCTGCATCTGTGCGTTAAAAATACACATAATACAAATATCCAAGACTGATTTTATGTGGTCTATTATGATTCATTCACTGAGTCCAGAGGATGGCATCAACTACTCCAGGGTGGCAATGAACTTAGGATGAGTGATCCCCAACCTCTTTACATGGTGGGCAAGCAATTACAAGTCCTGAGACCTGTGAAGTTCATTACGGCTCACTTTCTCTTTTCTGCTACTTGACAAACTTGTATCAAATTGCACTGAATTCAATCATGGCAGTTCTAATGATATTATGAGTTAAAACCAAAAGATTATGTCATGCTGTTGGCAAAACCAGAGATAAAGCTGCAAGGCAGATGAATTTCCCCCCCTTCATCTTTGTTCAGATGAGATAATAAGGATGAAGAGACCTTCAAATTTCATGAAGTCGTATTCTATTATAAAAAAAAGCTAATCAAGTCTTTGTTAAAGACTGGATATTAAAACTTTACTTGGCGCATTCTAAGAACACATTCTAGACAGTTCAGTAGTAGTTCAGTGTTCGGAAACTATGAATGTAATAAAATGTTTTATGAAACAATCATACTTTAAGTAAAATAAATTTGAAAATAAGTAAGGTTATTAAAAAAAAAAAAGCATTCTAAACACTTAAAACCATTCCCAAAACACATGTAACAGTATGTTTCTTAAACTAAACTAGTAATTCAGATTCAGAAAAGGTCGAATTCCTGGGAGTCTTGTTGCACGATACCAGGCCTTTCCACAAAGGGGTATTTACATGATATAAGAGCTGTTTCCTAGTGAACAGCCAAGTGACTTAGGCACAGCCTCCGAAAATTTCTCCCGACCTCTTTACCATACTGATCAGCAGCCAAACATTTCAAGCCAGATCCTCTCGAAAGCTGCCACAACTTGTCATTTGAAGCGGAGTGCCACAAAGCTGAAGCCAAGTTTCCCACCTCAACTGGTATATATCTCATTGTGTGTTTGAACTCCCTATCCATTTGGTTTTGTGTCCTTGATGAGGCAGATACCTGATTCGACCCGAATAACTATCAAGTATGTCACTGAAAGGATGCGAGTGGTTGAATGCACATTTAGTTCAAAACTGAGGTTACAGTGTTTCCCATTCTTTTTGACCCATACAATTTATACTACCCTTTTATCTAACAAGGAAACACTCAGCAGTGGCACCGAAACTCTACTCCACACTAAGAAGCTATACTGAACTACAAAAACACTGAAATGCTTAAATATGATGAGTCAGGAGATCTCCCAACAATTTTTCATTTCAGAGTAGGAAGTCATCAATTCATTACAATAAGAACTTCAGAAAGAATGAGGAGTCCTGTCCTATAAATCCATCTGATATTTAACCAAAATGAAACAGTTCAAACAGAAGAGACTGAAAAAAAGCATCCCAGCAGCCCAGTGACAAGACAATGTCTCTAGCCTACAAATACTGAAGATCTAGGTACATGTTCCAAACAAGTCTCCTGCTACACTGGAATTGTGCTTTAACCCCTGGGCCATTCTTAAGAGAAGGGAAGTTTCTCTAAATATTTTTCATCACTTCTCAAACCCATTTACTAGTTTCCTGGAACCAGTAAAGAGCCAACAAAGGCATTTCCCCACTCCAGAGGTCCAAAGGCAAAAAATCCCAGCATCACTCCATCAATACCACATCTACCAGTGGGTGCTCAGGACAAAGTAGCAACTTGCTTGGCTCCCAATGCTCTCCACTCTAGGGACTGCATCCAGGGGCTTTAATACCCTCCCCAGTCAGCCACAGAATCACTGCTGGGGACCTAGAGCCTATGTTCTGCTGGCTGGTATAACAGAGGGGCATCACTCTGATTTAGCATAAACTTAAGATGTCCAAAATTCCTGCATTAACACATATATCTCACTAGTAGGCCTGAGCCAAATTCAGAATATCTGGATTCAGCTACACGACCAGTAAAATGGTCCTCTCTAGTATGCAGGAAGGATGTAGGATATGGAAAGAAAGATCCTGACTGAGAAAATTCTCTTTCTACAGCAGTGCTTGCCAAGATAAACATCAGCATCTTGCTCTTCCTCAAGCGCCTGAAGGAATCTTGCCAAATGTACTGATAAAGAACAGTGAAATAGTCAAATACGATCTACTCAATTTCTACACTTGCATGAACTTCCTGCAAAACCAAAAGACAATACAGAAGGTTAACTTTCAGTTTTTACCTACTTGGTAGTATCGTCCAAGTCATTCTTGCCAGGTGCTCAAATCATTACAAGTCATTTATGTTGGCTCCTATTTCAGCTCAGAACAGCATGCCAAGAAATAGTGCCAGTTAATTTGCTTCTGCAGTTGCCCAAATGTGGACTGCTAGAAGCGTATGGTATGCGAATGCTAACAGCAAAGTATGTAATGTAGTAGTATACCTTGCCTCAATCACAGTGGTATCTCGAAACAGTAAGAGCAGAGGAACAAAAGTGAATGTCAGGAGAAGTTCAAATTTACACTTTAGGTGTTAAGAAATAAAATTACCACAAGGAATTAAACTTCTACCAGCAGCCTGGTACAGTGTAATTGTTATAGTAAATTCTCATAATCTTGGAATAAATATCAGGTTCAAAGAAACTCCTGGAGCTATTCACATTTCAGGCTTCTTTCTATTAAGTTTTCCAAGTCCTCACCACCATTCCTTCTTGCTCAGACTTCTCTGAAGAGCCAATTTACCATTGCTAGATGCACAGGGCTGATTCTCAGCAAATGCATATTGGAGCAACTCCTTTTCAGTTCAAGGAGCTACATGGACTTGAACCTGCTTCTTGCTAGTCCCACAGGACAAAACAGCAGAACACACACCCCCAGCCCTGGCTGCAAACATAGAGGAGGAGCCTCTGGACAGTGGCATTTTGAGCACAGTTGGCAGAGCTGGGCTGGCCAAGCAGACAAAGAAGCACCATGCTCATGATGATGGGTTGGCAAGTTAATGGTGAGCTTGGAGAAGAACTTTACCAAAGCTCTGAGAGAGCTCCCTGAAATAAAGTGCCTTTGATGAAAACTGATAAAGCCAGATACTCCACTGGAGGCCCTAATGCAGCCAGCCCCAGGCAACTAACGTATGTTCAAAGTGTATGTAAGCATACTCTGTGATTCACTGAGTTTATGCATATGCTTGAAGGTATTGATTTAAATGTGTCAGCAGTCTGAACGTTCCAAAACTGAACACTAAAATTAAATGCAGTCTTTAATTTTCTAAGACCAAGTCACCCCACATAGGTCCTCTGAAGAAGATGCAAAGTTTTCCTTGAACAATATTCTGTATTATTTTATATATATACACACACACAAAATGCATGTACATAAACTCTTAAAAATGCTTACAAGTTCGTCTATCAAAATAACCCGATGTATGCCCACGATGAACAGACACAGGCCCAGCAGTATTCCCATGTTAACAGCACCCAAAGGGAGTCACAGACTATACTGGAAACAATACCCCTGACATTTTGGTAGTCCCAGATTTACAATAAATGCTAGATGTCATCTCCTCCCCCACCTTCCTATTCCCGAGGAAAATGGTGATTTTCTATGTCAACAAAAGCTATTCCTGGAAACAACAACAGCAGCATATAAACAAATTAACCTATAATTACTTATTGTTCAGACAGCCCTTCAACCTAATTACTATTACACATTGAAATAAGTGTCTTTTACAGTATTTACTGGACTTTGAACTGCACTTTTTTAGAGCAAAAAGGAAACTTATTATTCTTTTCAGCTGAAACCCACACTACCCAGGCACATCAAAATTAATTGTAAAAGTACAGTCACTCAATGCAGACTGTGTACTGCCAAAGATACGCAAAGGCACCTCAACCAGTCTCTCCTCCCACACCCACCCCAACAGCCAGGAGACAACGCCAGAAAACTTTCTGCTTCTGAAGGTCAGCAGCACATGCAGTGTTGCCTGATACGCATGAACTGAGGCTCTTGTTTAGCCAAGGCATGAGGGGCTTTCAAAAAGAAAAAAATAAATTACACATTTCTTAACTTGGCAAAGGCAATCCTGATACAGAAAGCTGTTTGACTAGCCACGGGAATGAACATATGGGCAGCAAATGGAGTAATTTTATCAATGGAATGAAAAGAAGGTATTTTGTTCATCTGTTGAGGAACATTTTAAAGAGAATAATGTATGCTTTATTTTGAAGACAGGTAAGATCAGTTACACTGTACAGCATAGATACATAACTCTTGGGCATTTCTCAGCTCCTCTGTTTTTGCCCATTCACTGGAGGCAATCTCTGGCATGCCAGAATCCATGAACTGATAAAATCTGTGGCACATCAGACAGACCTTTACTTGGCATCTGTCCGGAATTTCTGCAAAGGAATATTTAGCACAGCTTTCTAGGATGAAATAACAGACCACTTCCTCCACAGAATCTGTTGTTCAAAAGCATCAAATTAAGCTCTCATTTGCAGTTACCAGCAAGGCCCTACCTGTTGAAACTGTCAGCGTGCTAAAGGACACTATTTCCACTTTTCTTGGGCAAAACCAGACAGCAGCACATTTCAGATAAGTGCTGTACTGGGTTTGTCTGGCAAGGTTTGGGTAGTGGTGGGCTACAGGAGTGGCTTCTGTGAGAAGCTGCTAGGAGCTTCCCCTGTGTCCAACAGAACCAACGCCAGCTGGCTAAAAGACAGACCCACCTGCAATGGTGGTAGCATCTCCATGATAACGTATTTAAGGAGTGGAAAGAGCTACTGAGCAGCAACAATTGCAGCTGGAGAGAGCAGCAAGAATACATGAGAGCAACAGCTCTGCACACTTCAAGATCAGCGCAGAAGGAGGGGAGGAGGCTCTCCAGGCACCAGAGCCAAGATTCCTCTGCAGCCCCTGGTGAAGACTGTGGTGAGGCAGGCTGTGCCTATGCAGCCCATGGAGGTTAATGGGGGAGCAGATATTCACCTGAAGCCCATGGAGGACCCCATGCTGCAGCAAGGGGGTGCCAATGGAGACTGTGATCCCATAAGAAGCCTGCACTGAAGGAGGCTCTTGGCAGGACCTGTGGACCCATGCTGAGAGAAGCCCATGCTGGGGCAGGTTTGCTAGCAGGACTTGGGACCCCATGAAGCAACCTGTTCCTGAAGGACTGCACCCATGGAAGGGACCCACCTCCCATGGCATGAACCACATGCTGGAGCAGAGGAAGACCATGAGGAGTCTTCCCCTTGAAGAGGCAGATAACATGCGATGAAATGACCGCAACCCCCATTCCCCATACCCCTGCGCTGCCTGGCAGGAAGGAGATGGAGAACTCAGGAGTAAAGATAAGCCCATGAAGAAGGGAGGGATGGAGGGAAAGCGTTTTAAGATTTAGAGTGTATTTCTCAATATCCTGCTCTGATTTAATTGGTCTGCTTTGCCCGTGATGGTAATTCCCAAGTGATCTCCCTGTGCTCCTCTCGACCCACCAGCCTTTTGCTGCTTTTCCTCTCCACTTGTCCAGGTAAGGAGAGGGAACAATAAAGCAGCTTTGGTGGGCACCTGGCATCCAGTTGGGGTCAACTCACCAGAAGTGCACAGGAAAGCATGTTTTGTATGGACATTCAAGGTTGTCCTAACTGCTAAATGCCTCTTCCCACCACTGTTAATTAGCGACATTACAATAGCATTTACAAGCTCCTATATATTACATGAAGGCACTATTGAAGAAACAGCAGCAGTTAACAGAGTTACCACACTAAGTAAGCCAAATGCTCAGGATCTCAACTTGCTCTAACCACCCTGTAAGCAGTAAGAACTGGCAGACAATAAACTGGGCTGGCCAGGAATTTTCCAATCAAACAGGGGTTTTGTTGGGGCGGGTGGAGTTACTTCATCATAACTGAAACATTTCTCAAACATCTGCTGAACAAAGCTTCTCCAAAAAAACTAATCAAATTCCCTATGAGCCAGTTATCCTTCTCCAGATCCCACAGCAAAACTTGGGATAAGTGAAGTTCAACTTATCAAAGCAGGAAGTTACTGTGGCTTGTGCAGTCCAGTCAGAAGCAGAAGAGCTAACCAGTGATTATTGTCAGATAAGGCCTTGTATCAGTTATGCCTTTCCTTCACTCTTCAAGAGCCATTCAAAGTAAAGGCAAAGGTAATTATTCCTGAACCGCTAGCCTTTTAAGTGCCTGACTATATTTCATGAGGCCATGCACTAAGTTATCTTCATTCACACAGAGCATCAGTCGCTGGCAGTCACTCGCACTCATTTCTTACTGTAAGGAGAACCACGTAGTCAGAACCTCCACAGATTCACATTTAGCCACATGCCAAAACACACAGGGCTGGCCACGCATGCAGCAGATGTGAGCTGCAACCAGGTTCTGTGGTTAAGAGAGCTCTATCACTGGCATCCACAGAACCAAGGATTTTGGCTGGAGAGAATTAGCTTTGTAACTGCTCAATATTTGGACTCTCCTCTCCAAGAGTGGGCGGGGAGGTGGGAAGAAAGAAGAAAGAAAAGCAAAAAAGACCCATGTATGAGAAGCAATTTGCACAGGACTGTGAGAAGCAATTCACACAGGATGAGACTCAGCTCTGCTGGCTGTCTTCCTTAAACTATGCAAGGTCCCAATAATATTGACAGAGGTAGAGCTGTTCCAAGAGCTGAACTTTATCCTTCATTATTTTTTCCAGGGGTTCTACTCATTAACTGAGACCAGACAGTCTAGGCACCTTGCTCACAATCACAGCACAGCAAGCAGGGAATGCTCTGGCTCTTTCTAAAACTGCCTGAACTGTGCAGTTGGAGGAAAAATACAATAACTCTTTCACCAATTTATTCCCATATATATCCTGCTTTTGGACAGGGCACAAATTACTGTCTTGGTCCTCCATTCTAGCAGAACGCACACTCCATCCTACCATCCTCAGAGAAGGTGTTTGCTCCTCTGCTGCTGAGGATAAAGATATGCACAGGTCTTACAACCTACTCCTGCCTGCTCCATAGAGAAGACAAAAAACACAATCTACCACTGGCAAAGAAAAACTATTTGCTCTGATTATGAACCCTTATAGCATGAATCATTTCAGAACATAACGGAGAAGAGCAATTCTGTCCTGCCTTCACTGTAGGGTGCTTTTTTATCATTTCACTCTTCCCCACCATTCAAGGAAACCTTCAGTCAAATCAGTGCTTCAGTACTGACAAGCCATGAGAAATTACACACCACCTTTTATGAAGATACTGAAATTTCAGTTTCACCACGTGACCAACCAAATCCCACATCATATCTCTCCCGGAATTGAACAGCATCAACTGACAAATCCAGTAAGAGATTTGAAGATGGCCACTTCGAAGTCTTACTTTCAGACTGGTCACACTGCTATACATTTACCAAAGCCTTTGTAATGTTTTCACCACGAGGAACAAATGCTTTATCCATCTTAACATTAACAAAACTGGAATAAAAAGGGGATAGCAGTAACAACAGAGCAGTCCAAGCTGCTAAAAATAAAGAATCTCAAGAGCCTCCTTTAACCTCGATGATTTCCTCAGAAAATGCTGTGAAAGCTCAACCTTCAGTTTCACACTTTGATATTGATCAAAGCGATCACTGAAATCTAATCTGAATTATTTCTTGAGCTCTCTATGTCACACAGCTGCCAGTTTTTCTTTATTGACAGCAGCATACATGATCAAAAGTAAAGGCAGAAAATTCATATTTATATGAACAAGATGCATCTATAGTTAATTACAGAAGTACTCACTTCTGAGATAACTTGCTCAGTGTGAACACTGTACCTTTCTTCAGAATTGATTTTGCAGGACAGCAGAACAGTCAGCTTGGACATACAACCCCTATTCAGAAAAGCACTTAAGTGCTACTGAATTCCATGACATTTCATTAAATTTAAACAGATCTTTTGAGACATTTTTCAGAGAAAAATGAACTTCAGCACATACCTTTTGAACTGATTCAGAAGTGCCCATGATACTAATGAAAATGTCACATATGCACATACTAGAAAATGGTTTTAATCAAGAAAACTGTTTTTATGATCTTACAATAGGTCTTCTAATAATTCTTTGTTTAGTGCTACATTAAAAATTAAGTAAGCATACTGAGTCTGGCTGGGATGAAGTTAACTTTCTCCACAGTAGCCCATGTGGTGCTGTGCTACAACAGTGCTGATAACACACCAGTGTTGTGGCTATTGCTGAGCTGTGCTCACATTGTCAAGGCCTTCTCTGCTTCCCACTACTCCCCACAGCCAGTAGGCTGAGGGTGGGCAAGAGGCTGGCAGGGGACATGACTGGAACAGCTGGCCCAGACTGGCCAAAGGGACTTTCCATACCGTGCATCCTCAGAAATAGAATAAAAACTGGGGTAGAGGAAGAAAAAGATGGGGATTTGCTTCCAAAGAGGCTGTTTAGAGACTGCCTGGGTATTGGTCTGCCTATGAGAGATAGTATTCAATCTCCTTTGCTCCACTTGTGTGTGCTGTCCTTCCATGTTCCCCACATCTCCATTTTCTTCACTTATTTAACTGGGTTTGGTTTTTTTTTGTTGTGAGGGGTTTTTTTTTTGTTTTGTTTTGGGGTTTTTTTTGGTGTGTTTTGGGGGTTTTTTTGGTGGGTTTTTTTTTTTCCCCTCAAAACTCAAGTCTTTTACTGATTTTTGTTCTTCCTGTTTTCTCCCCTTGTCCCACTGTGGAGAGCTGGTGAGGAGAGTGAGCAAGGAGCTATGCAGGTGCCTGGCTGTTGGCCAGGGTAAACCCATCACATACAGAAAACTCGCTCCAGATTGGTGTATGACATTGTTCTCAGATTCTGATGTAGAACTTGCCCCAGTATTCACTGTCTACAATATTCTATTAATTCTGTAGGTATTTGTGTGGCACTTCACATCCAAGTATCTGAGCTGAGTGTAATCTTCAGCACAACTCTACAGTCTGGGGAAGCATTTATTATTAACATCACTTTACTGATGTGTAGAGAGGTCCAGATAGTCTATGGAAAAAGATTTTCAGAGTTGATTAGAAGTTTGGCCTCATTTCCAGGAAGAACATTCATACGCACCAGCCACCTTTTAACAGCAACCTGAAGGTTTCTCAGAACTGGAAAACAAGAAGGTTTCATTGATCTCCCTACTTGCCCCTGCAAGTACACAACCTGGTTCACAAATGTGGATCTTTACTAACAAGCCAGCAACAATTTCCTTATTTTCAGAGACACAAGACACTGTTCTGATGTAGAAGACCAAGAACAGCTGAAAAACTATCCTCTTTTCACTGCAACCATTGAACGCCAGCACTGCTCTTCTGAGAAATCCCTGTGCTGTGTAACACTGCTGACAAGGGTGGACATGCTTCCAAGGTATCTTGCTCTCTAGGCAGGCCATCTGTTTCTGAGAGCTCAAGGTCTGGTCAGGAACTGACCCGATGATTCACTTAGCTGTAGTAAATAAAGCTCATAGCCAGACAAGTAATATTTCATCACGCACTTGGCCACACTTGGGATCAGCAGATGTGCAAGAACTACTTTGGGCATCTGTGTCTTTTTTTATTCTTTCCTTTGAAGAAGTCACACACTCTTTCAGTAGAAAACACTACCAAGTTCAGCACACTGAACTACTAACCAACAGATTGATTCTAGCCAGCCACTCCCTGCCCTGCAAGCTTCCATTACCAAAAGCTTTGGAATTTTGCCATGTAGCAACTCTGGTAAAAAAAATAAAATTCAAGCAGAAACGAAATCCTTAAGAAACAGTGTAAGTGCCCTCCACCAAAGAAACAGTGTGCGTGCAGTGAGTATAATGTGCAAATGAGTCCTCCTCCTGCCTGTTTATTATAAAGTCTGAGTATTTTATGAACCTCAATACATAACCTATTTATCATCTTGACACCCATGCTCAAGTGCAGGAGTACTGTTATCTCATTTTACGGATTTAAAAATGAAGCATTAAGAGATTCACTGAAGATTTCTCAGGAAACTCTTCATAGAGAACACAATCCAGATGTCCTAAGCTGCAAAAAAACTGGAGAACCTTGGAGACATTTGGAAAAAATGGTCATTCCCACTAGAAGTACACAGAATGATGAGGTCATGAGCCCACTTGTTAAATTCGGGTTTGAAACAGACTTACGCTTTTGTAATATGCTGGACAGAGAGAAAATGCCTACTTTCAGACACAACACCAAAAGGAATACTTGGTATATTTAAACAAGTATTTTCTTCAGAACAAAAGCAGTTGGTTCAGACCATCTCTGAACTGAGGCAACTGCAGAGACCACATTTCTCAGTTTTGTAGTCTGGAGGTTTATCCAATTTAATTTTTTCTGTTACTATGAAACTGCCCTTTCCTACCTGAACATCACCTTGGACTAAGTAAGAGATGATTTCAGAATACCAGTTAAGCAGGACTTTCAGCTGCAAACCACGATACATCTTTACAGCAGTTCACTCAATTAAAAAGAGATGAGGAGAAGCAGTAGGACAATATACTATGAGCTGGTCAACTTAGTGACACAGAGAAAGAAGATAAAGGAAAGAAATTTATCTGCAGTGATGAAAGATAAGAGACTGCAAGCAAAATGGGAACCAAAGCAGCTTCCAAGACATTCAGATAGACTCCACTGCCCTGGTGAAAGGAGCCCCTAAAATTCTTGGCTTCTTGTTCCCAAACTAACAGACCTATAAATAAAGTACCTTCCTATTTGTTACCCATCACACAGATGCACAATGTAAAAGCAGATATGTGCTTACCCACTAATCTGTGTCTTTGTAAGAAGTCAAAGCTACACAGTAAGGAATTCCAAAAGCACCATTTTACTAGTTGTTGCATTTTTCCATCCATTCTGTCTGGCTCCCACACCCATGAACACTATGGACTGTGGTGCTATGATTGCAAGTGTGACTTACAAGTTTCTGAACTTACCCAGCCACATGTCAGTCACAATGATTAGCAAAGAGAGATATAAAAGCTATCTTACCACTGTGAACGACTTCAGTTTCTGTTCTTATTCTATCTTCTCCAACAGGCTATGTCCTGCAAAAACAGCTGGAAGTTAAAAAGAAAGTAATTAGTTAATTTACTCTTGATTTACTTTACTGCTCTCTCCTTATAGGAGACTTTAGTGCAAAAAAACATCCCTCATTGCCTTACTGCTCTGGTCAACATGTTGGGGTGCTGATAGATGCCCTTACAAGTTCTTACAGGCTTATCTTCAGTGCCATGCAAGCGTAGGCAATTAACTAAGCCTTGCTGTTAGCCCCATTCCTGACCACATACAATTCTCCCAGCTAAAACAAACCTACTTTTAAAACTAACACTTTAAACTCAAACCAGCCAGCACATGGGGATGTGCAGAAAGATAAACCTAAGCAATGTGAACCTCTCTACCCATTAATGCAAGAGGGCCATATGTGCAAGTTAACAGAAACTCACCAGTTACTAATCAAATCCCTCTGAGCAACACCAGCGCAGTTTCAGTGAGGTCTTCTCCAATAAGCAAATTATCTCAATACTAACTCAGCTGAAATAAAGGGAAGCGCTAAGAGTGACACCAGCACTTTGCCCACAGTAGAAGGCCTTTGCTGATTCACATACAAATTTCAGAGGACTTCCCCCCCAAATTAAAGACATACAACCACATGGACAGCTGAGTGCCTGTTTATGGACATAACAGATGAATGGAAACTGATTTCCTGGTTTCATTAGGAGAAGGGGGGGGGGTGGTGGAGGGGCTGAGAGCAATAGATACGTTTTGTACTCTCTTCTGCAGTTACTAGGAGAAGGCAGACATGAACTGGTCTATGATTTAACTATGCATGCCAGACAGGAATTATTCCTTTCCAGTTGCTACTTGAGTCATCCTGACTGCTGAAATCAGCCTGTACTGGATTGTCTTTGCAAACTTATTTTTCCTTCTGAATTACAAAATACTCTGTAACAGACTAGAAGAGTGTGACTGCTGTCCTATTTAATTCATTTTATCCTTATTGAAACTATATACTTTGGCTTTGGCAAAGTGAAGCTTTGGAGTGCAAAAGTCCTGTCAGTCACAGGTTTTATTTTAAAGGAAGGTAGAAAGTTCTTAAGTGCTTCTGCACCTGAAACAGCCAGATGTTCCCTACAGCACTTCACCTACCAAAGGCTCCCACAACAAAGCCTCTCACAGCTTAGGTCCCAAAATCCATTGCAATCTAAACACACATTTCTGCATGGCTTGCTGAGTCACAGTTATGTTCAAAATCAAAGGAATGAATGGAGCAATTTGAAATGTGATGCTTCGATGAAGAAATACAAGAACTCGCACATGTCACAGTGTTAAAGAGCACTTACTGCAGTTGGAAGCAATCTACACAACAGGCACAGATCCATGAGATGAATAGAAGGGCTAGAAACCTGGTGAGGGAAGCATAGCCACCTCCTTGCCTTTGGGCAGAATACCCTAAGCAAGAGCTCAGGAAGAGGCCTATGCTATGGCCCACTAGCGCTTTCTTTTCCATGCAAGCAAGGGGAAGACTTAGCTATCTATTCCCTTCAAAAGGGCACAAAGAAGAGGTGAGAATGAGAGAGATGTCATGCATCACTTTTGTCCAGTGAGCACCTGAACTGAGACAGAGAAACACAGCAAGGCTGCTAATAGTTACAGCATTTCTTACATCAACATAAGGCCATCTAACTCCTTCCAGTAACATCTGCAGTCTGCACATAGTATTTTTAGGATTTAAACAGAACAAATCAGATCATGCATATTTTCTTTTTTCCCCTGCTCAGTGAGTTCTTTTAATAATTTTTGTCCTTGGAACTTCATGAAATATTGAAGACCAAAGTGACAGGTAATCTCAGAATCCTATTTCTTGATGTGGTCTCAGGTATGAAATATGGTCACTGGTATGAAATTATTCAAGTTAGAATTGTAATTCTTGTATAGGACAGCTATGTACCTTATGTAAAATTAAATACATATATGTTTTATTGGATGCTGTAAAGGTTTGTTCTTTCCAAACAATACCATATCTATGAAGCCTGACTAAGATGTAATACCTTGAAAAAAATTAAATGGATTCTTATGGGATATGTCTCAAATTCAATTACCTTCCTACTCACCATTTTGTCCTTACTCAATGTTCCATGCATATCATCAAAGAAAACATTATGCAGGAAATAATGACTCAAGAGAGGAGAATGGAAATCTGGAGTAAAGGTACAACACTTAAAAGGAAACTTATTTCACCTCCTTATTACCAAATAAAATACTGTTGCTTAACGTCTGCAAATGCTTAAGGTAATCTCCCATCATAATGAAAGATTAAATCTTAAGGTGTTTTTTAGATTCAAACAACAATGACCCTGAAACAGGAAAGCATGCTCTGTACAGACTTTAAAAACAGTGGCCCATATACCCTTTGTGGCAGAGCTATGGCCGATGAAGACCATACATGTGGAGATGACATGAAACGCCCTCTCAGAACCTTCAACGCATTGTCCCCCACTGCAGGGTACAAAAAGAAGCAGAGCATCAGATATCACATCACTAGATGTGATATCTGAAGCAGAGTTCAGTGCCAAACAACTGCACCAAAACTAACATAAGCCAAAAAAAAGCAGCAGGAATCAGTGTTCCAGCCCTGCAGAAAAATGTAAATATACCAAACACTTAAATCCCTTCCCATCTTGAACTCTCACCTTTTTTAACAGTTCCCTAATCCTAGTATTGATGTGATATGACACATAAAAGCACCAGAACCAGATACTAAAATTAAATCTAGATCACAGCTATTCATAAAGATGTAGGCCTTGAAGAATCTAAAGAGCGCAATCAAAGCATAGCATGAGATATGTAACACTCTGGCCAGGAGTCCTCATCCTGTGTGAATACTCTTTGGAAGAGTAAAGCAAGCTCTTTGGCCACTTCTCTTCTTATGCTTAACCCTGATCCCCAACCTTAACCTAAAGTTTCACAATATACCTGTCACACAGAAGAGCTCAAAACACTAAATATGCCACTCTGCTAATTCCATTGTAGACCTATAAGCCTTCAAGATCCTAACAGTAAACATAACCTTCAATCCCTCCATTCCTCAGTACATATCCTACACAGAGTCCAAAATACAGTGTTAAGTATAGCCCAGCGCCAAAGATTAGCACTGTAGTTAACTGAAAGTTATTTGAAAGTGCCTAAATCAGCTCCTACCTTTGTGGGAGCCAGCAGTAAATTAAAATCCTCCAGTCCCAAATCAAAATCTCAACTTAAAACATAGCTATCATTCACCACAATTCCAAATTTAAGTAGAAGCCCCAAGATCCTACCTGCAACAGCCTGCATACAAGCAAGAGCGATACTGCAGTGCTGAACATTAAACTGAACTAAACACAACAGATTTACAAGCTCAAAGACTACCATAATGAGTGGACGACTTCAGCTCTGCTAGCTTGCAGGGTCCAGTGTTCAGAGTTAACTGTAATATTAGTCTCTGTCACTTCTACATTTAATGTACCTTTCATGTTAATAACGGTTCGTTCCGATTTTGTTTTGTGTTTTGTGTATGTGGGTTTTTCGTTCTTTTTTTTTTTCTTCTCTCCTCTCCCCTTTTCTCAAAAATTAAAAGCTAGGTTTATTGCTGGAATCAGAGGCATGCCACATTGGGATAAATGCTGGTAACACAAGGATACAATGGACTACAGCTATTTTTCATTCCAGTATATTTCTCTGGTGAGGCCACTGATGGAACATCTAGCGTGAGAAACAACAGAACATAGGGAATCTTCTGTTGAATACTGACACAACTGAGTGTAGAGGCTATTTGGAGTCTGCTGGTACATACACACACACACACACACACACACAAAGTAAGATGTCATTGAGGGTTTTGGCAGTTGGGTTTTTCTGGAACTGTTTTGTTTTTTTATTTTGGCCTAGCTAGTGAGTCAATCACACTTCCCCAACTGCCAGCGCAGTTATTTAGCGCATGGAAAGCAAACCTGCATGTCTTTGACACATAGTCAAGACATTTACCCTCAACCTTATGCCCAGACTTTAAGCTCTGACGTAGCCAAAATAAATAAGGGGTGCTCCTTGTCTGGCACTGCTACACTTCAACACAGTTGCAAGATTCCTCTTTTGCATCTCAGTATTCAGTGAATTAATAACAACATCCTCCAAAGCTGCACTCTGCCTGCCTTTCCAACTAACCCATGGTGTTCCATTTTGTACACTGCAGTTTCTAACTCCAGCCAGGGAATGTAGTGTTAAGCATACTCAGCAACATCCAGCCTTCAGAAGACAATTCATACTGACATTTACAACACACATTTCTTACTACAACAAAAGATGCATGAGATTATAAACCAGCATAAGCTCCCTGACTAAAACCACCCTAATCTGATATTTGTCCAAGACTTTATAGCAAAAGAATCTGTTGACTTTAGGACTGGGAAACAGCCAAATAAAAGCTTCAGGACTGGACCAACTCTCATCCTATGCCAGGTTTCTGTCCAGTGACACTAACAGGATAATAATATCACAGTAGGGCAAAGAAGAGGATCCATGTTCAACACTGGTCCAGGAGGGAACTACAGTAAGTGAAGAACAGCTGCAATGAGGAAGAAAACCTGCAAATGCTGTGTAGTCTTGTCAAGAGAAAAAACTGTTCCTGAAGGTTCTCATAGCAGAGAGCCAGCAATGCAATCAGACATACCACTGGCACCACTTTCAGCCAGTTTCACTGGCACAGTTTCAGCCAGCATGAAATAGCATGGTTTAAAACACAAACCAACTCTGGTGTTTACTATGATCTATACATTTAAAAGGACTTGAATATCCAGTCCTTCTAGCCTATGAAGGTCTTTCTGGTTGTGCGGGAACTTTGCTGTGAGCAAAAGCATCAAGATGGGCCTCAGACTCTTTATAGATACATATTTTAAAACCAGTCCGTATGTAGAAGTCTGTAAGCACCTTTATTCCTAACAGTGATCTGTCATTATTTCAGTCTGTTATTCCTCCTAACTTAATTCCAGTCAACATTTTCCTCCCAAAGCATTAAGGGCCTAATCCAATCCTACTGACAGAACTGAAGCTGGAATGGACCTTTAACACAGACACACGAGCCATGTAACACTGGAAATTTAACATCGCAGCTACACACTGGATGAGAAATCTCTCTTAAAAAGACCACTGTCAGAAGAACTGGACCCACTGGAAACCCAAAATGGTTAGAAGACTGAATTGTGGACCCCACTAAAGCACTAGCTCTCAGACAATGAGCATAAGGCCACACTTAGAAGTTCTACATCCTACAAGAATTGTTGCCTGCTTCCTACACTTTCCATACTTTTGACAGATGGGGATAGTTTTTTCCACAGCTGGGAATGTTCTACTTGGATGTGTTTATTTTTTCCTCAGTCTCTGGCTGACTCAGATATCTCCATTTATTTTAGGTTTCTCCACTCTCAGAAACAGTAAGATGGTTTCAGTAACCAACTCTAGATATACTGTTAATGACCCTAGTAGATTTATGGAAAGCTCTCCATTCACCAAGAAACTCATCCATATGTTCCCAGAGAAGCCTTATTTAGGGAATTAACTTCATTAAAAGAAATGTATATTCAATTGTGACAAATCAATAGAATAGCTATCCATTTCAATCTGTAGGTGATAAAGAAAAATTATACTTTTCATTTTGCAGAATTCTTTGTGGAACAGGACAACAGAATAGCCATCCAGACACCTATGCTATATTCAGTTCTCTGAGTGTCTGTATACTTTGTCAAGATCTGCTAATTTGATTTAAGAGAATTTTCCCTGAGCTCACATGCCAAAATTATTCCCCGTAAGGGAAAGAGAGGACTTACGAAGCTACATTAGGATATATTAACAAAATCACACGAGATCTTCAGCCAAATGGTTATGACAGTTCCTCATTATTACCATTACTAAAGAAAATATTCCTCAACACATTCCAAACTAAGCTTTGCGACATTTCCCTGCCCTGAACTGAGGGTGCACATAAAGTATATCAGAAAAGGCAGTATCCCAGCTGGAGTTAGATTGCCTGACAACACAAGCCATTATTTGTTATTCCTTGCTTCCAGTCAGGATTCCAGCTTCTGAATGCAATGAGTTTGTGCAGAATCCTAGAAATAGTCCAGTATACTGAAAAAAACATATTTAAAATAGAAAGCCTTTGTGAGTAGCCAAGTGGAATACTTGAGGAAAAGAAATGATCATTAAAGAAGCCGTAGAGGATTTACAATTCTGTTTTGTTTGGATCTGTACAGTAACCTAGCCCATAAATAGAAACCAGGTTTTTTTACATTTGCTTTGCTTTATTTGAGAGTTGTGGGAATGATGGTAACCAAGCAACACCACAAAGCTGGAAAGCACTGGTTAAGACAACTGCTGATACCCTGATGAGGCAGGGTATGTTCAGCGCCTATAGGAGCTACAAGATCTCCATTTTTGTACACTGTGAGGCGCACAAGATCCTAAAAAGAATGAGAAGATGATTCTGTACAATGCGCGGACTCTCCATTCCTCCATGTGAAAACTGCCTCCTCTGAAATGAATTCTGCTGCCACTTGGATTCCACTGTGAGTTTTACTTGTCATTTTTGCACAGCAAAAGGTCAATCTGCCAGGAAAGCTTCCTCTTACTGAGGCTGGCGAACTCAAAAATATTGTGTCTCAGACAGTATAAGTGTTAACAAGTTCAACATAACCTCTACAGATTTATTAGAAAATTCACTGTGGACCCATATAAATTTGAGTATGTTACACAGAACATTGCCTTTTAACTCTAAATGACAATCATAAAAACTGTAACTAAGTTGCAAAGACTATCCACAATGTCATTTTCTGGGCAAAACCTATCCTCCCATTCATCTCTAGCAAATCAGAACAATTAAGCATTTTACAGCTCAAATACTTCATTTTCAATTCAAGTGCAATCACTACTGCCTTCAAACTGGTACATCCTCCATGTAACATCTTCAGTCCCCCAACAAAATACAGAAGCTTCTGAAGGAAGCAATACTTCATATTTTGCACACCAGTGATATCAGTTATGCCCTCACTCCATCAAATGGTTTTCTTTCAAAACTTCATAAAGCAATTTTTTAAACTGCTCCAAACGGAAAATACACATTTTCTTAATAACAAAGCAAATGCATGTATTTTATACACATTTCAAGGTATAATCATATTCTGAGAAAGAGATCAATGTAAATCATGCTTTTTTAAAAAAGTTAAAATTATTTGCTTATCCAAATAAGCAGTAGGCAGAGAAAATACATCTGAGTGCATTGCTGGCTCTCTGCTATGAGAACCTTTCTAGGATAGTTCATGCTTTTAACTGGATGATAGATTATTTTAGAAGGCAAAGGACATTACTGAACATAATCAGTGTATGGTGGATAATACAGCAAGGCTGCGGATCTTGAGTTTACACTGCAATTTCACAGACAGCACTACAGCAGCTTAATATCACAGGTAAGGCAGCAGTACCAAAAGCAACACAATATAGTTATATTAAAATCAAAAAGCCCCACTAAGAGACTTCTAAGGGTGTCCCCTGCAAGTTACACTGGGACACAGAGATAAGGGGGCTTCAGGGGACTTGATCCTGACACTCTCTGTGTATTTGTGAAAAAACATCACATCATGAATGTGAAAAGCAGAACTTATCAGCAACACTACGTCACATCATAATGACAGTGTTGGGTCTGCCTTTACACAATGTAAGTGGACATGAAGTCCAAAGAATACGACAGCATCTCCTAGGAATCCATATTGGAAAGTAGCCCAGCAGAGTGATATACACTCTGCACCACCCATCAGAGCAAAAATTGCATCCTGCTTGGTGAGCAAGCACTTTACTCAGGGTCTAGCACAGCAGCAGCCACAGGATCCTCAAGTCTGATTCCACCAAACTCCATCCTAGTTGGCCTGATCTCTGGAAAGGAGGAAAGAGAACTCCCAGCCAGCTACTGACTGAACAGTTTCACACTCTCTTCTCCTTCCTGGTGCTCCTACAAGAGCTGAACACAATGTGAAGCATGTTTTATAGTATAGAGCTCCTGGGATTAGATATATTCCTTCTTACACAAAACTACAATCATTCTTTCTCACCATTTAGAATGGGGAAATACCCTCTTTTCTTGTTGCATATAAATTCCAAGAATGGGATCATAATGAACAAAAATGAATAACAGAATCAATTTACAAATGTAAATATAACTCTAGACTCTTTTGAAGTTTTAATAGGAAGGAGGAGCAAAATTACCCAGGGGAATCTTGGTCAGACTCAGTCATGAGTATAAATGAGATCTCATTCCCATGTGGTATTTCACATCACAAAGGAAAGCACGCAGAGCTCTCACAGGCCTTAGACAGGAGGTTCCACGAAACACTCATTTGTACGTCAAAGCAGCCTTTTCATGGGAATGACATACAAATAACAAAACAGCCCCCAAAGTTTTGAAGCAAACTTCTCATGCTGGAACTCAGCACTTCTTTGATGATTTAAAATACTTTGGCATGGGCCTCAGCTGAAACACTTATGTCAGTCATTTACTTACAAAGGAATTTGGCTAAAATAAAGCAAAAATACAGCTTGGTTTTCTTTTCTACTAATGAGTTTGGATAAAAGTGAGTGCTGGTACAAATCTGGAATGAGTTCAGTGAACTCAGATACACTCTATGCTAAAGGAAATCAGTCTGCCCCAGTTTATTGGCATAGCACCTTTTGTATGGATCATTTTTGCAGAATTCCTGTCTGTATTTACTTTCTTAGGAACAAACGTGTGTACTGCTGACACTGAGCCTCAGAAACCATCGTATGACTTGGCACCACTGCTCCAAGTGCATTTGAGATACTGAGAGTAAAGCTGGTTCCAGTAATATCCACTCACCCACAAGACATAGTCTGCATATTTTACGATACACTAAAAAAAGTAACATTACACTTAACAGAAAACTGCAGCAAAAACATTACGTGCGTGCAACATGGCCAAACTATCATTTCTAAACAACCTTCGCTTTGTGAACTATCAGGCTTCTGTCTGGTTTAGCTTTGAAAACTCACAGTACATTGATGTTGGTTTTCCATTTTATTTCTTAGGATTTTTGCTGATTAAGTTGAAGGGGGAAGGGGCACAATAAAAATTATTACAGTTATTTTACAGTCATGTTTCCACAGTCTTCTAACTTTCACAGATCTACTTGCATGGTATAGTTCTGCTCACATAACCCGTGAAGTCAACTCAGCATCATCCTTTTAACTCTAGTCCTCAGTACAAACAACTGAAGCTTTCATGTGTCAGATACCTTAATATGCAGATTTCAAATATGCACACTGCCTGACCACCTTGTATCCACAAACAGGTACCTTTCTACATTTGTAGCAACACAAAGGTTTAAAAATCTGTTATAAAATAAAATTTGTCTCAGCCACCTTAGTACATCTCTGCTCTTGCTTAATTACTGAAAACAACACACTTGAGAAGTCATACAAGCAACTCCTGGTGTACGACAGGACTACAGCACATGGTAAAAGCTGTAAATTAAAAGCAGAATTACCAAGTTACAAAATAAGGGTGAAATGATGACAACTTTTCACACCTTATATATAATGAAATGCCTCACTTGACACAAATCATACTAACAGTGAACTATCACATTCAAGTCAGCCTGAAGCACAGCTGAAAATCCACTGCTGTTACTCCTCTTTCATGCCAGCAGGATCTGATTAGGGAGCTGACAAACCTAGAGGACTATGAGACCCGCTAGATCAGAAACAGGATGTTAGGTGCATGCTACATGATGGGATTTCCAGGAATGAGCTTAGAAGGAAGAGAGAAGGAAAGAAAAAAAAAAATGCAGACTTTAAAATTTTCATTTCAATTCCTATTTAGAGTAGAAGACCTTCAAAACATGAGAAGAAACATGACTGCTTTCCAAGAAAGTTTTTAATGCATTACAAATACTTTTTATCTGGTCAAAGCATTTTATATGTAGGGGTGGTAGAGGCAAACAATTATTTTAATCTCTTACATTTTAAAAAGAGTAGCAGATAAAATCAAAACAGCCACTCTTCACTGTATCAGAGGCCAATTTTGTATCCAATTCCCTATGATCATTGTCAGAACTTCTATCACAAGGCAGGAATACAGGAAAAACTCAGCGTAGTCTGCTGACATAAGTGACCTGTCCATTCCCACACCCAAAAATAAATATGTTGCAAATACAAAAATGTGAAACTTGAAGTATTATAGAACACAATATTCAATATTAGGCTGCTAAGGGACAAACATGAAACCACTGCCAACAGTCTTCCTTCAGCACTGATGCCTTATGGTTAAGTAAAATGACCACAGAAACTTAAGAAAAACCTTCAAACTTCAGGTAAGTCTAAATATATCAATCTATAGTTATTATTTATTATATAAAATAAAGATAATATGTTAAAAAATTCAAAAGCCTGAAGGCAGTCTGGTACTAGAATATAAAGTCTAACAGTTCACTAGAAATACCGTTTGCTGGTCCCTCTCACATGCCTGGCATTTAAGTAAGAGAAGACTTCTGGAAACAGCCTCTCCTTAGGATACTACTTTGACCTAAATTTGACTAGCATGTTGCCATGGGAGGATAAGACAGAGAGCAACTGGGAAAAAAAAAAAGGGAAGCAAACCCCAAAAAAAGTAATCAAATCACCCAAAATCTTATCAAGGTAAAGCCCCAGTAAAGAAGCCTCCAACATAGCCAGAGCTGAGCAGGACCTGCACTTCAGGTTGCTTAGTAAGTATTACTTAAACCAATAAAACAGAGCACTGTTCAGACGTGTTTTTTCATATCGTATGTAAGAGACAAACTTATGAACTGACAAATTAATTCCTTACTAGAACAGTAATTCCACAGAAATAATGCCACAAGAGAAACTAATAAACTAACATTTATCTGCAACAGACAAGTTTCCAGAGATCAAGGTGTTGCTTTGCCACTACTCTTTACATACATATTGCATATGAAACAACTGCAGAACCATTTTTGTAACAGCTCTGAAAGATGCACTCTCTGTATGAGTGCCTTTCTTCCCTGTCATTTTGGTGACAAGAGGTGCAGTGTGTCATATGCCCTGAAAAATCATATATAGCAGAGTTCAGCTAGTGCTGAATATGAGTGGCTGATACATTCCCATCCCATCATCACCACCTTACTGCTCTCTGGATGTTCCTTTTAACTACACACAGCTCATTTGTATACTCTGTGTGTGTGATGGTTGGTTTTTTGTGGTTTGGGTTTTTCTGAGAGTAGAGGAGAAGTGGTGTTGGTTTGCTGGATTTTTTTCAACTTTAACCCAGGAACAGGTAGTTTTCTACATTTGCACTAACACAGAGGGTTAATAATTTATGGCATGCTTCTTAAGAAGCCCATCTGCTGTTCAAGAGCCTGTGTATCCCTATATTTTCCATTTCAGTTAACAGCAGACTCCTTCCGAAAGCTCCTTTCTGGGGCCAGTACTGCAAACTGAAAATGTCCAAAAATGTAGCACAGAACAGTCCCTGAGGTCCTTCCCATAAAAATCCTAAACTTGCGAAAGGCAAAGCCTTTTATAGAGTCTGGTACCAAATCTGTTTAAAGACAAAAATCCAAAAAAACCAGCACACTCAGCAACAGCCATCCCAAACCAGCCCAGCTGCCAGCTGGCAGCAGTTCCAGCAGCTCCCCATGCCTGCCATGCAGAGTGCAGCTCTGCAGGGGCCTCACTCCCCATATACAAGTGTGGCCAAGTGCCTTCACCAGGCTCCTGCCTTGCAGCCCAAGATTTCAAAATGAGTTGTCCTTGCCCAGGTCTTTTGGCACGGCAAAAAAAGAGCTCTTGCTATCATGATGTTTGACCATTTCCCTCTATTAAACTGTTTCTGAAGAGCCAGGCTCTGACATTGCAGGCAGCTCAATGAGGATGCAGAGCTTAGCAGGCCTAGTTCAGCCCAGAATGAGCATCATACCACAATACAAAATTGCTGTTACTTATGACAACAAACAGACATCTTGAGGTTTTTCTTTTTTAATTACAGAAAATGAATCTTTTAAGGCTGAGTGGCTCTCCAAAAGGAAGACTATATTATTCACTTAAAACAGTGAATTATAGTTTAAAGGTGTGCTATTCAGTTTAATTAATGATTGCATTTTCACTACTTCATTCCTTTAATATGATGCACCAATGGTAATGAGTAACCTCTTTGCAGTTTAATAGACCTTGCAATTGTAAGATGATCCCTCTTTCATTTAACAAGCCCCTTGCTAGAGCTTAATAAATCTGGTTTTGCTCTTCAGCAATTCTTATTAAAACGCTTTGGAAGGTACCACCATTCACCTACAGCCTGATTTTCAGAGGACCTGACTGCACACAATTCCAACTAAAACTTTCTGCACTCAACATCTCTGAAAATCCAACACCAGGAAGGCAATTACATGTTTTCAACCTTTCCTAATCTATACAGTAATGTGCAAAATAATCAGGACTGGATACACTGTAACATATCAACCTGCTAACATGGGAACCTCAATTCATCTTGTTCATCTATGTTAAATCCATCCACTGCACTGACACCACTTGATAAAGAGTGATGGGTTACTTTTTTGTACGCTAACATCTGTTGCCAGAGTAAGCAACAGCAGAGTCACCTTCCAGACTGCAAAATGCCTGTTTAAAACTTCCTTGGTTTTGTAGACTTATTCTCAACTACAAAATACAACACTTCACATTATATTGAGTACCCTTCACCCCAGAACACTTTGTAGACTTTGAACCTTCTAACAGGACTGCCAGAAGTTTCAGGACTGAGCACTATATAAACACAGGACTAATGGATTGAAAGGCAGCACACTACTGCAGCCTGCTCCACGGCTGTGTCTCATGCCATATTCTTGGCTTTTTAATGTAAAACACAGCTACACAACAAAAAGGAGAATTTAATATTAAAAAGATTACATAAGGCAAGACACTGATTTTACACCAGTATCACAAAAGTGCAACTCCACCAATGTTGAGGATTTCACGCTTCAGCGTGTGCCAGAAAAATGGTGACTTTCTCTACAGTCCCCTTTCACACAGAGATAAACACTCGAGAGTCAGAGTTCTTCTGATGTAAAGCTAACTGTCTGCTCAGCTCAAGGTTTTCCCAAATCAGCATCATTTGGATATTTATTTTACTTCTTCTAGGATAAGATAATAATTACCACATTGAAAAAAGTCAGAGCAGCTATCACAATCGACTATGCCAATCATGTTCTCTGGCCTTCCTCAAAACCTTCCAATCCACCAGCAATTTGGTAAAGAATCAGCATACGTAAGTCAACGAGGCACAAGAGCATGGATATTAGACAGGTGTGTGGTTTTAGGAACAGATAATATAGGAAGAACTTTTTTTTTTCTTGAGTGACAAGGAAGCAATGATAACGGCCCAAACTCTGTACTTGTGGATTTCAGTGGACGTAAATGCATAACAGAATGTGGCTGTAAAACAGTAACATATGAACTACAGCAAGCCCATCATTTCCATCAGTTTTTTAACCAAATGGCCAAACCTGAGGAAAACCCCACTGGGGCCAGGGATGCCCTGATCAAGGCAGAAAATTTTTGCAATCATTACCTTTATAGATCCATTGTTCAGAACTATTGGGGTTTCCATTCTCTTTCAGA
>JANHGB010030648.1:0-19437 GCA_026283785.1 Coracopsis vasa
CCTCAGCACCCTCATAGTAAAGAATTTTTTCCTAACGTCTAATCTAAATCTTTCCTTTTTCAGCTCAAAGCCATTCCCCCTTGTCCTGTCCTACCTGCCCTTGTAAAAAGTCCCTCTCCAGATTCCTTGTAGGCCTCCTTTAGGCACTGGGGCTGCTCTAAGGTCTCCCTGGAGCCGTCTCTTCTCCAGGCTGAACAAACCCAGCTCTCTTATAGGAGGGGTACTCCAGCCCACGGAGCATCTTCATGACCCTCCTCTGGACTCACTCCAACAGGTCCACATCCCTCTTGTGTTGGGGGCACCAGAGCTGAGCACAGTACTCCAGGTGGGGTCTCACCAGAGCAGAGTAGAGATAAGGACATGCTTAAAATTGCTTTTTGATGGGAACCTTATTATCCTAGTAAATCTGGGAGCTCAAGCACAGCCAGCAAGACAGGAGCAGTCAGATGATGAAAGCCAAAGTAGTGTAAATCATTGCCCCTCCATCGTAGCTTCCCACGCAGTGCTGATGCTGCATGCAAATAGCACCAAGTCGAGCCAGGTAGTTTTGCTGTGCCCTCCAAGGGGTCTCACAAGTCAGTGAGGTTTTCCTTGGCCATCTCCGACTGAACTTTGTCTGCATTCCAAAGAGCTTGTTGAATTCTGCTTTCATCCAAATGAATCTGAATATTGCCCTTCATCATCCATAGCCCCCAAAGCTTTTTTACAAATAATCAAGCCAGTTTGCTGTTGGCACCCATCACATTTCCCTACACAAGGCCACATCTCTCCAAGTTTTTCCCATGCAAGCCTGGTCTAACATTACAGCAAGGACCTCATCCTCTCTGGAGGATGTCTACTCACTCTGACCCCACACACATGTAATGAGGACTGTAAAGCACAGAGTGCAGCAATTACCCACGCAAGTGTCAGAAGCCCTGTCACAGATTTATTTACTCTCTCTGCTTTTAATTTTGTCCTTGTTCTGCATCCCATAAAGGTCCCTGTCACACTGCCAGGCTTTCAGTGCCTGTTATTTATTTTATTTACTGTTGAGAAATGCAAAGATGCGTAAATCCATAAATAGCTAATGGAAGAAATACTGCTTCTGTGACATAAATCTGAGCCTTTCATGGCTCTTGCATCAAATGAACGGTCCAATGGGCCAAGCAGCTCTATCCAAGTCTCCCAGGACCTGGTGACATTAAATAAAACTCAGCATTCAGGGTTAGGAGGGAAGAGGGGAGGGGGAAGTGAATGAGTTATGAAAATACAAATTAAACTACACTACGATTGATTTACAGCAGCCTGGGCCACATTAGACAGCTGACGTGTCTGTTCTGAGACCTTGCCTTGTTACTTTTACATTTATGTAAACTTATTTCAGTTAAAAAGAGCAAGAAAAGAAAAATCGATTGAAACAGAGGAAGGAGATTTAATTTAGCTGGGGGGAAATCAGATCAAGGGAGGAAAATGATGGAGATAAAAGTAACCCCTGTCCCGGTGCAGAGAGAGGGGAGCTGGCTGGCTGATGTTCATCAGAATTAATTACGAGCGTTCTGCTCCTCTGGGGCCCAGTGGGCTGAGGAGGGTGGGACTTGCTGCTGGTTTGAGAATGAATTAGAAACACAGACCTAAGGAAAAGGGAGCCAGGGATTCTCACTCTTTTCTTTTGAAGACAATGGGTTGGAACATCTAGATCCAGACAGACAGAAAAGAGCCCTTTGTAACCAGAGATGTGGTGGAAAAGAGCAGTGATTGGTAAGTTATTGTAGTTTACAGATTAGAGAGCTGATGTCACCAAATGTAATGGGGAAGACAAAGTCTTGCTTAACAGATCTCTTGCAGGCCTGGATGGATCTGCAGCCAAGCAAATAAAGATGGTTTCTAGATAGCATACCTGAGAAAATGAGGTTTCTGTGATCCATGCTATGTATGTGACTGCTCTTTGCCTATGGCTCTCTAAATATCATAATGTCCACTGGCTGATTTGTACCAGACATGTGAATACTCTGAGAGATATTAAGTTCCCAGAAGGAAATAGGCCAGCAGGCAGAAAGCATCTGTTTTTATTTTCAGGCTGATACTAGGGCTGGACCAGAATTCGTTATTAGACACTAGAGAATCAGTGTAAGACAGAGCTATTATTAGCATCTCAGTGATGAGAAAATCATAGAATCATTTAGGTTGGAAAGGACCTTTAAGATCAGTGAGTCCAACTATTAACTCAGTACTTCCAAGTCCACCACTAAACCATGTCCCTAAGCACTACATCTGCATGTCTTTTAAGCACCTCCAGAGATGGTGACTCAACCACTTCACTGGGCAGCCTGTTCCAATGCCTGACAAACCTTCTGGTGAAGGAATGTTCCCTTATATCTGGTTGAAACCTCCCCTGGTGCAGCTTGAGGCCATTTCCAGTTGTTCCATCACTTGTTACTTGGGAGAAGTGACTGACATCCACCTCACTACAACCTCTTTTGAGGTAGTTGTAGAGAGTGATAAGGTCCCACCTGAGCCTCCTTTTCTCCAGGTTAAACAACCCCAGGTCCCTAAGCTGCTCCCCATCACATAAGTGTTCCAAGTCCTTCACCAGCCTCATTGCCCTTCTTTGGACCCCTTCCAGCACCTCAATGCCTGTCTTGTAGTAAGGATCCCAGAACTGAACACAGGATTCGAGGTGCAGCCTCATCATTGCTGAGTACATGGGGACAATCACTGCCCTAGTCCTGTTGTCCACGCTATTTCTGGTACAAGCCAGGATGCTGCTGGATGCCTCAATTGCCTGGGCACACTGCTGGTTCATGTTCAGCTGCAATCCAGACTATTAAATCCAAGATAATCCAAACAGCAGACACAACATGGCAGGAAAGAGGTTCTATAAATTCATGTGGGTTTTTTCCCCTTCATCTATCACCAAGAAGCACTGCCAGGAAGCCTGTTTGTGCCAGCCCTGAAAATACTGTGCCTGCACTCACCGCGTGCTGGAGGAAGAGCGGCAGCCAGTCCAAGAGTGCAAGCTACCCAACAAACCTGCTTCCAAGAATGCAGTAGGCAGCTGAGTACAGAAGGACACAAACTTTGTTTGTTTGTTCTGGATTGAAAAGGAAGGCTCATTTTAAGCTTCATCAGGTTATTTCGAGGGATGGAAGAAATCAGTCTTTACCAAAAGCAGGGAAAAAAAGACTTTTCAAAACCTGGAGGAGATCAGGGCTTAAACAAACAAAGAGACATTGAAATCAAACCATGCAAATGTACTTGACAGGCTCCTTGTTTGGAAAACGGTGCCCAAGAACAAGTAGTTCTTTTGCTGTTGGAGCATGACAGGATGTTGGCAGCCTAAAGAAATGAAAATAACCCCTGAGCAGAGACATTCTGCATAACCTGAGGTGCTGTGATCCTGCCCTGAGGTCAGGATGGACAAGCGCTATCAAGATGGTGAAGACTGAATGATTTACAAAGTCCTTTCCTCTAAGAATACCTTGATAGGTACATCTGTAAAGATGATCCCAGCCAGGCATGGCATCAGTCACTGAAGACTCTTCCCACGTGACATCCATTCATTACATTAAAGCAGAGTATGGGCCACTGAAATCTTCATTTACTGCCTCCCCAGTCAGTGTAAGGGAGGGGGTCAAACGTGAAGAAGATACATGCCCTGTTCAATCCAGCATTCAAGAACAAAGCAAAAAGCAGGTGAAGCAAGGGGATGGAGACAAAGTGGAAGATCATGTTGATGCTCTGCCTAGATCTGTCCCTCAGAATCTGCTGCAACTTCAATACCTTAGCTGGACTCTGACTTGAGAAGTGGGAAAAGGAGGGGGAAGGAGGAAGAAACCTCCTGGATTGCACTTGGACAATCTGAAAATTCACCAGGCATTTTGACTATCAAGCTACCCCAAAACACAGAAGCACATGAAGGTAGAGCAAGATCTGAACCTAATGGGTCAATCTCTCTGCAGCTGTTCTATCACACTGAATTCAATCTTTAGTTCAGAGAGGTGCCACAGAGCTGAAAACCGAAGCTCAGCTATAGAAATTGAGTTTCAGGAAGGCAAGAAAGCAGAAGGCACAGGGGAAAAAGAAAATCATTTCTCCACTATCTTCCCATTTTATTTCTCTAGCTAGATCCAGTGTTTGCCAACCAGTTACCCATGCATAGCTTTCCCTCCTGTGCTTAGGAAAGTAACCCACTGGGGGCCAGGTTTTGAAACCCCAGCAGCCAAGTCTGAACTATGTTGCTGAGCAATTTCTTTCATGACTAATCCTGTCAGCTGTTCTGGTAGGAAAATGGAAACTCAGTCTGGCCCACTATATACATATATAAGTGACCTTGAGGGTAACAGTCAGTGCATGGTCAGTTGGTGCCACTGAGATGTTCACCTACCAGAAGTAGATGCTTAAATGTCAGTAGTGTTGAAGAGGGAATAGATAGAAGATAAATAGCTCTCCCACCCCATGTGTTGTGCAGAAAGTCCAGCCAAACTGGAGAGCTCTGTTGAGCACCTTTAACTTCAGGGCTGCCACCTACCTTGGAACTGCTGTGGTCCCCCAGGAGCCAAAGCCATGGGTCTGTGCTGCTCTTGAAGCCAACTCAGGTCTCAATGTGAGGAGTTCTGCTTTGTCTTCTGAAGATATAAAAGTTTGGTCATAGACTTTTCTGCACCCAAAAATATTCAGACAAGGGGAATCCTGAATTCTGCCGTTTACCAAAGCCTTGGTAGTACCTCACTTCCCAGCTTGGGAAAGTTCCTGTGGGCATGGTAGAGATCATCAGTAATAGTTACAACAGCATTTATGCCTTGTACTTTAAAACATCTTGCTTGAAGCATTCTGCAAAGAACCGATATTACAATAATAAGCAACAATTTAGAAATTATCATCAAAGTGGAAAACCAACATAGATAAAAACTAAAGAGCCAAAGGGCATCATTAGAGGGAGGGGGAGGCTTCCTCTGGAATGCTGCCATGATGCAGCGAATGTCTATTCATAGCTAACTTTCACCTGATCCCTCTTCCCTTTGAGGAAAATGTGCATTAGAATTTAACATTGCAGTATGTGTGTTAGAACTCAAAAAGCAAACACAGCCATGAGCTTCTGGGTGTTTTGAGATCCTGTTTGCTTTAGTCCACCTCTTTTAATCTTATACATGTTTAACAGGTTGTAAAGGAAAACACAGCTATCTTGACTACACCAGGGGTCAAAAATGAGTTCAGGTTTTGCCTGAATGACAGATAAGGATTTTCATGGACTTGAGGCAACAGTTAAATTACTATCAGCCACATATGGGTATGGCCACGTAACGCAATAGCAGTGATGCAAGGAGAGAAGCAGGATAGCTTTAAATTATTACAGACACAATTTACCATGCTTCTTATGTTACCGTGACTGTACAGATTCTTACAGCAATCAAAGTTTTTCATTAAAACCTATTTTTCAAGAGAACATTCATTTTTTCTGGAGGGAAAAAATGTTAAGGACATATCTATGTTTCCTTCAAAGCCTGGTCATGTTCCTAAAAATATAATTGGAGTCCTGAAAGAGAACATTTTAGTTTTCAGCTGGAAAATACTGACCATTGACTGCCAGAATTTTAGCTTAATACAAAATAGGAAAAAGCAATCAAAATGTCTTTGCAAGAAAATCAGCATCTCGCTATTAAAAAAAATCTTTCTGAAAAAAAAAGACAAAAATGTTGGAGTTTTTTCCTCTTTGATGAAATCTTTTCCTCTGCCTTATCTTTACCAGGTCACTGGTACAAACTATGCTCCTTTTCTCCTCTCCCTTGACAGCTCCAGAGCATCCCTTCCCGATGTTGCTGCTTTCCTAGAAAAGCTGGAGCTGGAGCTCCTTGCTGCAGCACAAGCCTGGCAAAGCAAAGCCCTAGGGGCTGGAGCGATGCTCTGTCCTGCTGTCAGCTGAGCAATCCTCCCACCAATGCTGAACTTCTTTTACATCAGTTTCTATATAAAAGGTGTTCTATGCTACACTATTCACAAAGTTCAAGGACAAAAGATTAATGTTCTCATCTAACTTCTTATGTCAGACACCTTCAATCTTCATCAAGTTAAGTTGAACTGAGTGCACAAGCTGCTGTTCAGCTAATGCAAAGCTTCTGATAGAGCATCCAGTCTTGTTTTAAAGAGCATGGAGAATAAGACACCTGTGACACTAAATTATTCTGCTGCTTAATTACTCTTCCTGTTTAAATGGAAAATCTTGTGTTCAGATTGATTTTTTCTTGGCATTTTGACATTTGACATTTATTCCATTTTAGTATTTTCTCCAGAAAAATAATATATAATATACACATATATATTACATATGTTTGGTTTGCAGCAGCTGGCACTGAAGCAGGATGCCAGTCAAACCTAGATGTCCTTAGCTTAGGTTGTTAAGTGGTGGCTTTGGCCCTCTTTATTTGAGGCAGCAGGAGCTCCTCAGTTTTAAGACCCTATTTGCATCTACTGAATTGTACCTGGTACTTTTGGGGATTATGCTGGTTGTTCAGTAAATGCTGTAGAGGCAAAGCCTCTTCTGGTGGTAACCAGGACTGATCCTTTGTGAGCCAGCACAGGTGAGTTCAGGGAGGACTCTTTCCTCCTCTCATCCAAATGTCTGAGCATATTTCTCTCTGTAACAGCTTGATGTGGGAGACAGACAGGCTGGCAGGCAGAGCCAAACCTGTCATGTGCTGCTGGAGAAGGCTGACCAACAGGCCACAGGCTCCCCAATGCCACATTGTCAAAAGCAATGTTCCCATTTAGTCACTCGCACTCAGTGTCTTTCAAGCCTCATTGAACTCCAACAGGAGACAAAGATAACATTCAAAGATAACGTTCATGTCAAAGACGTTTAGAGGATGTCATTGCCATCACTCTGACATGGGGTAAGGCTGAAGTAACTGCTGTTAATCCCACGATAAAAACAGGACAGAGGAACATTGTTAACAATGGATGCTCATCAACACTTCCAGAACTCTCTGAATTAAAGCCACTGGGCTGTCTCTAAATCTTTTGCTGAGCGTGCATCTCGCTGTGAGTCTCTTGGAGTTAGGGGCTGTCCAGAGCAGCAAGCTATGCCGCAGCCACCAGGACCCCAGCCGAGGGAGGCAGCTGTAGAGGCATCATTACTTTCCACCTCCCACTGCTCACACAAGCTACTGCTCCCAGCTCCAACAAGCTTTTTAGTTTAGTTTATGTGTGACATAATTTCCCCATGAAGGAGGGCTGATTGTAAATCCAGATGGAAGCGGATTTGCATGAAATGCACTTTAATTAATTAGCTAAACGTTCGCAAAGTGCTTTGAAGATGTAAACCACCATACAAGTGTTAAATGGTAATAATAATAAACCCACAATAATTAATTTCCTCAGGAAGCACGTGTACAGCACATGCCCAGAATATTCCTATCCAAGAACACTAAAAAAAACCCCAATCCAATCCCAGTTTACCTCTGGCATTTTACTGAGGGCCAAGTGCTGCAATAAAATAAATCCATTCATTTATTCATCCATGGAGACTTGAGTTTGGATCTAGTTGGAAATGAGAAGAAAAAATGGCCACAGCCCCCATTAGTCAGTATGGCAGAACAGAAGGATGATTTAGAGCAGTTAAGCAAGACAGGGCTGTCTAATGATGAGGCATCCAGTAACGGGAACAAGAACCACTGCCTTACAGTTTTCTTTTCCCACAAAACCAGTACAGCTTGCCAATACAAGCCAATACAGTGGCCCAAAATCTGGGTGTTGTTTGAGTCTTAACTGTAGAGGAGGCAAGCAACAACCTGGACTGCAACATATGCTTTTACACACTGGTCTTGGCTGGAGTCTTGGAAACACTGCTCCATTCCCTTGGAGGAAGAAGCCTTTGTTGCGATGCTTTCATTCCCTTAGATTTGATTTTGGCAAACATTTACACAGATTTCTGCATGCAAGAAGTTAATAAGAAGAAAAAGCCATTGCAAAAGCTAATTCAAATATGCATTTGCCAGAGGATTTGCTCTGGAAGCATTTCAAGGCTGCCCTGAAGGCTCTGTGGGTTTTCAGTGCAAACACTCACCCCAAGAGCTTACTTTCCTTGCGCTGTATCATCAGGATTGCATTTGCTAAAGGAAACTGGGCTGCGTCATCCTCACTTCAAATGGAAGAGCTGACAGTGGTGTTCTTGCTTCAGCTTCCTGATGAACTTTCACTTGAAATCTCTCAGACTTGTTAACTCACCCTTGACATCCCACAAAGTACATCTGCTCCTGCAGGTCACCGCAGAGACTCAAGGGTAGGGTAGAGAAGGTCTATAGATGGACTGATTTTGCCTTGCACTCTTCATGCTTTATACAAGTGCATAGATGAACGAGGAAAGTTTGTGTCATTTATCAGTAGCTTATACCCAGAGCATTAAGGATTTTATAGCTCAGGAGGTAATGTGACAAATTAAAAACATGATGTGAATTAGTGGGAAACTGACTTTTCCCCTCGATGTTAATTCACTCCTATGGCAATAGTGCACTTCCAGAGTGCAATGAAATTCATTAAGAGGTTTTGATGGATATGGAGAGACCGGAAAGCACCATTTATTACTTGGAAAAGCTTCACAAGGCACAAGAAAGGCCCCCTTATGGTAGCACAACTGCAGAAGGTGTCATCAACCAGGGAGCCTGTGTGATGGCTTTTCCTTACCAAACTGAGGACATGCAGATTGCAAGTGAGGCATTAAACTTCTCTCAGGAGCCTGGGTTCAAGAGTTTGCTTTTAATTTCACAAACACAAATAAGAAAAGGGAAACAGAACTCGTGCTTTCTGCAGGACTCTGCCACCCAATTCAACCACAAAGAAGTGAGATTCACCCATTTCAAATTCACTTATCTCTAAGCAGAATTTTATAACATATAATAGTATGAATAGTATAGTATTGTATAACAAGAGGCACTAAAATGAGACACTCAAACAAAACCAAACCTGGGCTTTATCTCCATGTTCCTAAGCAAATGGAGCCACAACAAACAGCTCTAAACGTGTCTTTAACCTTGTCACCAAAGTAGAAGAAATATTCATTCTCCACCAGAAATAACAAGAAGTATTCACAAGTATTTCTGAGGCCAGCAGTTTTCTCTACAGTAATTCCTTAGCTCTTTGCCAAAACCTGGAATAATATCTGACAATCATCAGTATGAATTTGCTTGAAGAGGATGTCTGGAGTAAGAAAAAAGACCTGAAGGTTTTGAGCATGCAAAAATCGGATAACTTTACCCTGATTCCAAATTCATCCCGCTTTTGGAGAGAAGCAATGGGGAATTTGAAGTCTCTGCACAACCCCAACAGCATTGACTGAATAAAAAGAACAGGATTGACCTGTGGAATTTAACCATTATTTTATTGGAAAATTCCCACGTAAGGACTAAAGGATTTGGCCCTTGGAAATCCAACTTGTATTTGCAGAGCTGTTTTCTGACCTTTTCTGCAAGCCAGTGTAGTCACAAAGGCCTGATGAACGTCTGATGTGAAGAGAAAAGAAAAGGCTTCAGGCTGTTTCCCTCAGAGATTGATGAACACTCATTTCCAGTTAATTTAATAGGATATATGCTGAAAAAAGGACTCCTGTATACAGTACATTGAACACAATCTCTTGTATTTTCCCTGCCTAAGTGGCCAGCCTGTTCTACTGAGTCTCTGCCTCAGCAGACACCAAATATTATGTTTGTCAGAACATACCTCTTCAGGGGCTCAGCTGAATGCATCACACTTCACACATCAGATGCCCACAACACGCTGCTCATTCTGCATGGATACAGAAACCCAGAGACTGGACCCAAGTCCCCAGTGGGGTAAAGCAGCAATGTTGATTTGATCTTGGTGTAGCAGCAGTGATGATGGTCCCTGATGGTCTGAGTGCTGTTTCAGATCAGTTGACTGTAGAACAATTAAAGCACTAGCATGAAGGAGGAGTTCATTTTAAGGCAGTAACATCAGCATCAGGCTTCAAGCTGACAAGTGAAGTTTAATAACACATTTCCTAACATCTGAGCATTTTCCTTCTGAGCCATCACTGAGGACTGGTTTTCGGCATAGGAACCGAGTCACACACCTCGATGGAGCAGCAGCAAGCCCAGAGGACTCAACCAGACCAGCTCTGCCCATGTGCCTCTCAGCAATGACTCCTGCACATTTCAAAGGAGAGAGGAACACACAAAAGTACACTTCTGTGTGTGCTCATTGATGGTTCCTAGACCAAACCCCTCTATACAAGAAGCAAAACTCAGTTAAATTTGAAAACATTCAAAAAGCTTTTTCTCTGGTTCCTACTTGCAAAATAATCCATCCCGACACATAATGACTCTGGGAGGGGCACAATGAAAGGGAAGAGGAGACGAAGTTGATGTTATTAAATAAAGTCCATTTAGTGAAGCTAAGCAGGTCGTCTAGCTCTTAATTTTGCACATGTCAAGTAAGAATAAGGAAATTGTATTTGCAGTAGGCAGCAGCTCATGCTTGAGTTCAGGTAGCTACATTAACATGGCCAATTGCTTTAGGGTTTTCACTGGAACATTATTATGATCTACCCCTTCCTGCTGCTAATTTGCTGTGCTTTGCAGGATGGGGAGGAAGGCAGAATGAAGGCAGGAGGTGCTTAGAAGGGAATTGGGCACTTAACTGCATTTTACAGCAGTAAGTAATTACAAGTCTGAGTATTTCATGTACTCTCTGTTTTTCATGGTTACCATCAACAAACACTTTGTAACTGCACCATTTCTTAAGCAGCAGATAAAGAATCAAAAGATGATGGGAGTCATCAACTTCCAGTAATCTGTATCCCTGCTTCTTTTGCCAGATCCCTTTGTGCAGCTTTGTAAGTTTGAGTGAATGTCTCGCCTTGATCCACTGAACATCGTGCTAGGGCCACAAAGGAGACTATTATCTGCTCTTTTAGGAGCTAAATAAAGGCCAGAAAAAGCATTGCTAACCTTTGTCAATGTAGCTGGGCTGGTCAAGGCTGTAAAATGATTCAGTGCTTAACTGCACTTTTAAAACCTTTTACAGGAGACAGAGTATTGCCAGAATGACTGCGTTTACCTCTGCAGAGGATCTGAAAGGAGACATGCTCCTAAAGGTGTAGTTTACCAGGGTAAGCTACAGCAGCTATTTCTGTGTTGGCCAAGCGCTCCTTTTACAAAGTTAGTCCAGGACTCACGCTCTCTTTTTCCCCCAAGACAGACACATCCCCATGCTCTATCAAATGCTTGTGAGATGTTGCCAGGCTGGTCTCTGAAGGCTGGAACAGCTCCAAGGAAACCATAGACTACATCTGTTGTAGCAGATCTTAATCGCACAAGGATGAGCTAAAAGATTGCCATGATTACCCTCTGCAGATCAGGACTGCAGAGGCTGCTCTGCAGATGTCCCTGTCTGTCATGCTCACCGTTGTCACTTCATTGTTTGCTTATCCTCCATTCTGTTTTCTCTTGATGTAGCCTTCAGTCCTAAACACTTACATGCCACCTTTATTCTGTATTCAGATAGTGGCAAAATGAGGGTCTTTACAGGTTGATGGTTTTAAGTAGACATCCTACAGGCTATCTGCTGTGCCTTACACACACTGTCCACTTTAACCAACAAATACAAACCTTGGGCCTTCAACTGGAAGAATGGAGGTGTAAGCAAGAAAACAATCTAACTCAGGAGCTTCAGTTCTTCCTGCCTCTAAATCCCATTGCTAGTCTCGGTGGTAATAAATTAGCATTTAAAACCCTTTAGTTTTTCATCATCCATTAGACTAAACATCCACTACTCATTTATTTCCCTTCTGCAGTATCCTTGTCTTCACAAGTCTGAATGAATTGATTTCTTTGAATTGGGTTTGGTATCATGAGAACACTAAATATTCCCAACAGATGAGAGCATGAACTGAGCGCTGTTTGTGTGTGTGCATAACAAATTCCCATCCAGAGAAAGGACAAATGATAGTTCAACACAGCTCCCAGCTCCACAATCCTGGAGTGACAGGAAACCCACAAAACTGCAGATATGTGCAATATGGGAACAGGTTGCTCAGAAAAGTTATGGATGCCACATCATTTGAAGGGTTCAAGGCCAGGCTGGATGGGGCTTTGAGCAATATGGTCTAGTGAAACCCCCATGGCAACCCCTTCAGACCCAAACCGTGTTATGATACTATGGGGCCTCTTAGGTAGGCAGAGAAGTATCACTATTCTCATTTTATAGGCAAAACAGAAATCCAGGATGGAAGTCAAATTGTTTGAGAGATCAAACAACAGAAAACTACATAATCCTTAAAAAACCACAGGAATTCTGACTGTCGCTCTTGCGCTCTCCCTTCTCAACCACGTTATCATCTGAATGTGTAACAAAATCTACAACAAAATCAGCTTCAATCCTAAGTCAGTGAAGCTGAGGTGGCAGCAGGTCCCTCGTTTTTGCCTCTTCAAGATGAATCTAAGCCCAGAAGGGCAAGGGAAGTTTAATTTTTTTCCAATAAAATGCCATTATTGCGTCTGACAGTGACAGGTTTTGCATAGACAGACACACACATGCGTGCACACGCATACAAAGTTGCTCCATAATAACAGGTTTTCTGGCTTGGTCTCAAAGCTGACATAAATCGGAAGACCAGGAGCTTCTCCTCTGCTAGTTTATGGACTATGAATAATTATCCTGATGATCCTTCTATTAGGCCATCATTCATAACCATAAGATAGATCTGCCCCTCACAAAGAAAGGACACATCCATACAAGGGGATCTGTCAGACAGTGTCAATGTGTCACTCTGAACATGCCCATGACCTAACCAACACCTATTTGTCTCCCTTCCTTCTTTAATTTAATCTAGTTTTTATCTTTTCTGATTCCTTTCCATTTTCACCTGCTCACTGAATGGAAATCGCACTGATAGGAAGGCAGAGATACCAGCTGCTCTGTAACTTTCTCCATTTATCTCTCTTAGGTCCTGAATCAGTCAGGTGCTTTTGTGCATGCTTAACAATAAGCACCTGCTTGAATCCATCCTTATTCAGTGTAGCATTTAAAACTCATTGTTAGCCCCACCAATACCACGCAGAGTTGGTAATATCACACAGTTAATATCATGCTTAAAATTCAGCCCAGATGAACAGTGCTTTGTCAGATCCTGATATGACATTGGCTAGTAATGCTGTTTAAAATGACCTCCAAAAGGCTGCTTATTACGGTTGTTCATAGCAGTTAGGGGCAAGTACCTTAAGGTGCAGTTAAGGAAACGTACGTGACTTCAGATCTTTGCCACTCACAAGCAAAAGTCTCAGTAAAGCTGAGAGAAGAAGGTTCGATTTGTTCTCAGAATAATCACAAAAGCTCTGAGGAGCAAATGCACAAAAATGCTGGTTTTAAGAATTTCAGGACAGAAATTGCTCATTCCTGCCATAAACCCCAGATGACTTCCGTATATTTCATCTGCCCAAAAGCTAAATTTACATTCTACAAAATCTGAATGTAACCTGGGGATGCTCTTTTGTAGCTGCTTAGCGACAATTTCCAACACTTGAAAATCATCATCTAATAAGACAACGTGAGTGGAAATCATTTGTTATCTCATTTAGTCTCTTGACTTGTCATGACCAACTGAGATAACTCATCACTAGCACAAACAGTTCATGTGCACATCTATAAGAACAGAAATAACCTCTAAAGAATATGTAGTAGGTTGGCTATGAAAGATCCAAAGTACATGGAGTGAGGAGTCCAAACCTGTACCAGCGGTCTACATATGCTCAAGAACATAATAACAAAACCTGCCTGTTTCTGGTCTGAATTTGCCTGTGGTATTTGTAAGAACCATCTGTTCTCCAAAAGTTCATTGACCAGTGCACAAATGGGGTGGCAATGCCTAATGAGAGGTGTCTAATGGGCAGATGAAGAGAGCAAGCTGAACAGCTCTGTAACTATTAAAAACTGGCTTTGGTTAGGCTGCGTGGCTCAGCTGCCAATGGCTCAGCTATTAGAGGTCTCAGGATGTTTATTAATACATAGGTTTAGGGCTCATCATCAATTTTCAACATTCCCTGGCTCTTTCTAACCCACTATAATCTCTGCCTGATCTTTGGATCTTCTTGGAGCTTTGTGCCAGGCTAAGCTAACAAACCCAGAATGGGAGGTGTATAAGAGCCGTAGAAAAGCAGTAAGTTTGGTGATGGGAAACATTTAAGCCTATATTGTCTTTTGTCTTAGACACAGCCACTAGTACCCATATCACTGCAAAGACCAGAAAGTCCATTCAAAGCTAAAGGAGACTCTCTCAAGTCAGATATTATGTGGAGGCAGCACTTGCTGTGTCATCTACAGGCAGCATCCCTCAGTGTCCCACTTCTTTCTGTTCTTGAAGAAGTCTTATGCCTTGAAAGAGCTCCCATAGAGCACAATTCATCTGCCTAGCGGTACACTCACCATGGGCTTGCCAGAGATGGCTTTAATTTGCACTGCTTCCCCATTCAAATTATCTGCTGAGATATTTATGTTTGGCTCTTCCCATGTGTGAAATCTCATCTCAGCCAGGGCCCTGTGAGACACCTTTGCTACAAGGCACCAGTGAAGCTCCAAACAAGCAGTGAGGCAGCAGGAACAACCTCCATAGGAGGTGTATCATGACACACAGCTTGCAAGGAATAAGACATCATCATGCTCACCCAGAGCTTGCCAAAGAGCTCATTTGTTTGAGTTCTCTCTGTTGCCTCTTTACACATACACTATTGCTCACACACATAAAGCCAATGAACAACCACACGGAGACAAATACACTCATACTAAACCCCCATCAAACTATACCCTTCTGCCAGCTGGAAAAGGAGGAGTGTTTCTTGTTTTCCCTATTTCTTACACACAGCAAACACTGGGATACTAAATAAGAACCTTTATAGAAAAGGTGAAGCAATATAAAGAGAACAAAAATACCTGAAACAAACTCAGCTGCTTTGCCCAGGAGGAGATGCTATTTCACTTCAATGCCTGCTAAAGTTGTGGATTCCTCCCTTGGTCTCAGCAGTGATTTTCTTTCCTTAATTAATCAATTACACATGTAACTGTTGTCCATTAGCAAGGCAGATGACTGTCTTCAGACTCTGATTACTGGTTTTGGAAGACCCCAAAAGTATTTCAGTAGGATGAATAGATTTCCTCTATGAGGTTTTAATGAGACCATTTAGCATTTTTCTTTTAAAAAACAAGAACTGAAATGGGCATAATAAACCAACTCCACCTACATCATGCACTTGGGAAAAACAACAGGCCCCAGTTTAAGCCCCTTTCTGTGCTTAATTGTACTTGGAAGAGTACATAATGGAGGACTAATGGTACCTATGCATTTAGTTCACTTAGCAGTGCAGAGGAGATGACTTCCTACATGCAGCGTAGCACTCTGCTTGGCTTTTTTATCAGATAATGATCAGGACACATACATTAGTAATAGATTGCCAGAAGTAGCATGTCCTGGGTTATAAACCCCAGCCGATTATGATCATAATTATTACTAATAATAGTAATCTGCATTTCTAAATTACATCTGACCCAAGAGCTACCAGCATCTGTTTTATATAATATACATATTGCAGTAAGTCTAATTACATCAGTGTATAAATACAGGGGCATTTTTCAGTGTGGGGACATGTTTTCAAAGAAACAAAAGCTCCATTCTTAGAGCAACTCAGTACACTGTGCTGCACTCAAAAATACAGCCAGGATTTCAGTACTTACTTCTCTGATACCTTCCCATATCATACACAGTGTGCCTGTCCATTAATCCTTTACTGACAGGAAGAGCTCAGGACTTGGATTTTTAAATCTCATCCGAGAGTCTGAAAGCCTCCATTCTCCAGCAAGTGCTCGCCCCTGGGTCATTGCTACTGTTCTATGCTGATTTGCATTTACATATATTGATTAGAGCCTGCATTGTATTGGCTTTCTCCTGCCTGTTTTGCTTCCTGACACTGAGGATGAAAACGGCAATCAACACGGGACATCAGCAAGAGCTCACAGCTGTCCCCATCCCTGGTACCTTCCCTCAGCCTTTCTTTATGTTTTACTGGTTATTTTTCAAACTGAGAGGCTTAAAGCCAGGAAATGCCTAAAAAAAGTAGTTCTGAAGTGCTAGGAACATACATTTCATATAATGCTGAAGAGAAGGTGATCCCCACTCTACAGTGCCAAAGCCTCTCTGAAATCCAGGTAAATTAAACTTCTTTATTTAATCAGTGTTGCCAAGTGAATGGGTACAACCATTTTATTCTCTGAGCACTGGATAACAAGTATAATGGCCATATTCTGGGACTTATTCTGGTAACTGTTTTATCAATGAAGGAGGCAACAGGGCCTTCAAATCCTTGCTGGAGTGTCCTACACCCCTGCTGGACATTTCCAGAGCTCCTGGTGTTGCCTCAAGCTGAGGAGTCAACTGGGCTTTCACTCCTCTTTCCTCTATGGATATCTAAACAACACTAAGGAGTGGGACGTCAGGAATATATGGATAAAATGGCCCAAAAGCTGGGATAAAGGCAGCTCAATAAGAAGCAATTTGCATTGTAAAGAAGTCTTATAAGTATGCAGCCTATTAATAACTGCCTCTGTTTGAGACAAATGACACCAGGTTGATTTGAGCTGCTTTGGAGGCAGAACAGATAGCAATTATCTGTCACCCCAGAAGATGCTCTCAACAAATGATTCACATTTGAAGGGAGTGGGGTGATGTTTGCTTTTGTTTTGTTTTCCTGACAAGTAATTTAAACACAAAAGTCCTGGTTCTCAAAGGCTTCAGGTTCTGGATCACCTCTGCAGCTATTTGCATCTCCACAACCCATCAGCCCCATTGAAAGCAAAACTCTAAAGGGATCAGAAAGCAATAGAGAAGATCAAGTCTTTGGACATTTACATAGCTTCAGAGCTATGATGGCCAAGGAAAAGCTTGCTGCAGCACCTGGAAAGGCAGCAGTCTGCAGAGAGGTACTAGCTTTTGGGTTGACATTAGCTCTGGAGTGGGAGAATGGCCCATGTTATAGCTGATTCCTCAGAAAAGACTAGCTAAGGCATCCATTCTACTCTCTCCAGGCATGAGCATAGATAGCACCAGTGCTGTAAAAGAGGAATATCAGTATCAGCGTAGTCAAAACGGATCTTCCAATGTGCTCCAATGAATTGACTCAAGTTGCTTTGAGCAACCCAGTCTAGTGGAAGGTGTCCTTGCCCATGGTGGGGACGGGGGGGGTGGAACTGGATAAACTTTAAGGTCCCTTCCAACCCAAACCAGTCTGGGATTCTATGATTCTGAAGTGGTGTTAACAAGGTTTCTGCTGCAAACTGCAGACATAGAGGTGAGCTCAAGAAACTTAGATCCCCAGTCACATTCTGCAGCAAGCTGAGAGCTTGAAGTCAATACTCTTGGCTCACTGCAGGACTGGGTTTTCTGCTAGAAGAAGTGATCACACAAGATCAGTATCAGATCCATACCAATTCTTATCCAGGCAGGCACTGACTACAGGCTTAGGCCACGTGAATGGTTTTATATCCTATTATAGAGATACCAGTTCCTCATTGTCATCCAGTCCTCACCATCTCTCAGGCAGTTTAAGAGACAGTAATGGCAGTTATCAACACCTTCACATTCTCTGTTTTGTTACCTCCAGTACAAATATCAATTACACAGTCTGACAAGGAGAAAATGAAATTGCAAAGCGTTAGGCTGCAGGTATTTAGTTCAATTATTGGGGCTGTCTTTAAAGCACTGTAATGACACCAATCCAGCCAGATAACAGGGAGATGGGGTATTACGCGCATTCCTACACTTTGAATTTAAATTAAAACTTGCTGTGATTTAAGATGTTATCTCCTTTGAAGGTCTATACTTTCCTTGCAGAAAATAATTATTCCCAGCTAATAATGTGAGTTGCTATGCTAGCGATAGTATATTTGCAACAGGGTGCCTTTGTTTCCTACTGTCAAAGACTCGGGTACATTATTTACTGCATGATAATCTCAATCTGGAATGAATATTTGACTCGAAAGGACACCTCTTCTTTAAAACTCATCATCACCTTGCCCTGCTTTTGCTTATGCCTCGGTTTGGAAGGTACATTTTTCTTTGTGATTTGCAGAAGTCATTACCAAATGCCTCTAAGTCCATCAGCCAGGTTACCTTGATAATAGTAATAACAACAATGAGAATAAATAAAGCTCAACTATGTCCAAAGGAAAACAAAGGAGTCACTTGTGAGCTGTGATTGCAAAGACAAGTAGTAAGAAAGATGCAAGAACATAATGTAGGTACTGACAGCATCATCACCCATGTGTCATTTTGAAACCACATTAATCAGGCCACCATCCAAGGACTTTACCTGTAAGTTTAATGTCTGGAAACAGGTTCTTGTTACAGAGTGAAAGGGGAACACAAGAACTAATAGCTTAGGGCTACAACCACAGAGCAGCTCAGAACAGTAAACTGTAATGCTTTATCCCTAAATCAGAGCTAGAGCAGACACCAAACTAAATTGGGATCCCTATGTAGTAACAGAAAGATCTAGATTTTACTCCAAGTCGGCTTTAATGCTTTGTGCAGTTAAACAGGAATGACTGGTGTGCCCTTTGCATGATCATTGAGTGGAAATCTCTGTTGTACAAACTTCTCACCTTGTGATTCTTTGTCATGCATCAGGAAATCCTGGCTGAGAGATGCCTGGTGATTAACTCAGCCCTAATTCCTTCCCTGCCACTCTCTCTCACACTGGAGGAATGGATTCTCAATTATGTTGCTGATAAGAGAATTCCCAGGACTACAGTGACTGAATATATTGGATTTACATAATCTTGCCTAAATATCAACACTGCATTTGCATCATGTCACCAGATTCCGACTGTATCAAATGAGGGTGGATACTTGGGGAAGCCATACCTGAAGATGAAGACATAAAAAAGAGAGAAACAAAAGGAGACAGAAGGTAATTCCCCTAGATTTTGCTGTGCCATGAATCACCTCAGATATCTAGCTCACAAAGTCTTTCTTCTGAAGAGAAAGAACTGTCAGCTTTCCAGTGAATAGCTACCCTGTTTAAGATCACATGCCCACTTCATCAGAAGCAACTATCTCATGCATGCAGGGTTTCTGTCTATATTACTTGTGGTTCTTGGAAGTTATCTAAGATTGTTCTGTTTCTTTGCAAGGGCTCAGCATTCGGTGCTGGCAAAGGCAACCAAAAAGACAATCCTGGAGAATAAAATGTTCTGTATTTCTGACAAAATCCAGACAACATCATGTTAAAATCCCTATTTAAGCCTGCTCCAAAGTATTAAGCCAGTCTTGAAAAAGGAATGATTGCTGCGTTTCCCCTCAGTGGAACCAATCTCAAAGCTGCTCCTGTTATAGAATCATAGAATAGTTAGGGTTGGAAAGGACCTTAAGATCATCCAGTTCCAACCCCCCTGCCATGGGCA
>JANHGB010030651.1:6592-21724 GCA_026283785.1 Coracopsis vasa
CATTTTAAACCTGAAGGCTTGGCTCAATTATAACACTTTAGAAAGTGGCCATCATGTTCACACATCTCTGAGCTGTTAGTACCCTTTTCAGAATACCTGGGTTCAATTGGTGTCTTGGCCTGTGTTTGATCTTAGGCAAGTCACTTACTCTGTGTGACTCATTTTGCTCACGTGGAGTCTATGAACCTAACCTTTATCATAAAACACTTTGAGACCTTTCAGACAAAAATACTGGGTAAGTGAAAAGTGTTATCTTGGGCAGCTTGAAACCCAAGGCTGAATTCACTGGGGGAGGACATGTCTAATTCCTGTACAGGCCAGCGGAGCAGGCAATGTGTAATAAAAATCACAAGTTACAGAACTTGGATTTAGCTCAGGCTGTAGTGATTCATGGTTTAAGGTTCCTGGCTCAGTCCACAGTGTTAGCCATGGTGATAGACATCATGCTGCTTAATAGTACTACAACTGAACTTGATTTTGCTTGGCAAAATACAACATGTTGCAGACAGTTTCATGTGCCCACCTTACTACTAAGTAAACAGATAAAGTGTAGGTTAAGAGCTTTTAAATCTATGTTTGGGAGTGTCAGTGTTATAGATGAAATGCAATGCTAATAGTGAGACTTTGTTAACTCTGAGATGCAAGAAACAGGTTTTTACACTAAACTGGAGAATTTGGATTAGAAGGAAGTGATGTTTACAGCATACAAACGGGTGTGGGAAGCTATCAAGTTTTATTGCTGTTCAGTATAAATGATCACATTACGCCCAAGTGCCAGAGTTGCTTACGTAGAATAGGTTTTCCTCTTGCAAGCAGCAATGAAAGTGTTATACCTTGTCATACACATTACATGTCTTGCCCATGTCTTGCATTTGTGGTATCTCATCACCTTGTCATTGGGATGTTTTCTGAGCAGCTCCTCCTTTTCATTTATTATGGAAACATTATTACTGGCAAGGGTATAGTTAGTGCAGCACAAATTCAATTTATTTTAAGGTTACTTTGGTACAAACATTTACACAATGGCTCTTCTCATCTTGTATATACCTTTTGCTAAAGATAGGGCTGAATTCAAGCTATGAAGTTAAATATCTCTGAACTTTACATTTTTAAACTCCATGATGCCATTTTTCGAATGACTTGTGTGCAGGTCTTCATCTTAGGAACTTAAAAAGCCCATCAAATCACTCTTCTTGTGAAGCCAACTGTATGTGGGCTCCATGTATCGCATTTACAGAAGCCTCCCTTCCCCTGTGAGGGCTGTGTAATGAGGGCTGTGCTATTCACCAATGCAATTTAGCATTAACCCAGCCTGAAAGACGCAGCAGACCAGTCCATCTCAGGCTTTTAGCACTTTTTCCTCCCTCTCAGCTACTCTTTTGCCAGAAAGCCAGCTGTCTTCAGCCTTCTTTGTGGCCCAGGTCCCTTCCCCATGGAGAAAGCTTTGGAAAACCTAGCTCCTATTCTCCACCACCAGTTTTCTTCTTTACTAATGGAACACAGAATAACAGTGTGCTGCATTTCATAAACTTGCTCTTGGCTGTTGGAAAACTTTACTTAGTTTCATTTTGGTTTGGCTGAAACCTTCTCCTCCTCCAGTTAATGAACATGAGGCTTGTCCTGGGATGTCTCCCATCTCAGTAGGAGAGAGCGCTTGGGTCTGCTGTTGGGGTGGTTGTTGAGGGATTTGTTCTCTCCTTTTCTCTTGGAATCTGAAGTGCTCAGCTCTGCTTTTCATTGGGGAAAGTGTCTTATAGTAAATATTTCAGAGCTGTTTCAGTATAAGCGTTCAAACTTGGATAGATTAGAGCTTTCTGGGTTTCTTACCCATGCTTGACATCACTTTGGCAATAAAAACCACTTCAGCCAGCCTGTGAGAGAGTCTGCAGAGAATCCTGCTGGAATGTTACACTACTCTGCTCCCTACTTTGTGATTCTTCTCAACAAGATGCACATAGGAAAAAATGTATTCCAGTTTCTTTGTAATTAGCAGGGTTGTTTTGGTTTATTTCTTACATTTTACAAGTGTGAGGATAAGCATTTAACTTATACATGAGGATCTTCTACACTTTCTGGAAACTACATCACAAGCAATAGAATCTAATAAGTAAAAGGGGCAAAATAACTTCTACTTTTATTGGGAATGTTGCCATTCTTAATGTCTCAATTTCCTTAACCTGGCATGTGCGACTGTTGCCAAAGAATTTTAGTTTTAGGGAAAAGCTTTACACCTTGAAGAGTTAAAATAGAGAAAGGGAATAGAAAGAAGTTAATGTGGGTTTAAACTACAACAGTGTTTAATTGAGGGGGTTTGAGACTTGCTTTTTGAGACCTTTAAGGTCAGGAGCACACTAACACAGCTTGATAGCATTCATTTCACTAAGGTGGATGATGCATAGATTTAAAACTCTTTACATCTCTAATGGTTTTCTAACCTTATATGCCCAATCTACAGCCATTTTCAGAGATTTATGGGTAAATCAGTTTTGAAATCAAGCCAGGAAGTTATAAATTTTGGCTGTTTTGGGCTCTTGAAAGAAGAAATTGCAGTGGCTGGTGGTCCACACATACAGCATTCTGCCAGTAATCCCCTTTTATTTGTGTGAATGCAGATATGAACTGTGGTTCCACATGAGTCATGGTCTCTAACATGGACAAGCTTCTAAGCTTTGAATTAACCTCTGATATTTAAACTTGAGTGCAGACTTTCTCAGATCATTGCAAAGATGAGCATGCTTTGCAGATTGATGGTTGTACATATTAATTTTACAGCCATAACATCTTGGGTAGTGTCTAAAAGGTCTGAAAACTTAACAGTCATGGATCAGAAGAATGTAGTTGTGGAGGTTACACAGCACACAAACATCTTGCAAGAATCCTAATAAAGTGTTCCCGTGTCTTTTTTATCTTTTCCCATGATTTAATGTGACTTTGGGACAAATTTGGGATAAATTGTATCCGTTTGGTAAGTTGAAAGAATTTATTCTCTTGGGGAGAAGAATACGTTTTGTGTCACCCTTTTCAAGATGAGGACTGTCAGTGCTGGTGTGCCAGGCCAGGTTCTAGCATAGTGATGATCACTGCCTGCTGCAAGTGCAATTTTTCCCACACTAAGCTTCCAAGGCAGTTTAGGGTTAGCTACTTGGATTTTATTATGAGTTTGAATTCCGCACTAATGGAAATCAACAGGAATTGTGCCTGACTTTGGATCCCTGTCAGAGCCTGAGCTGATATTCTCAGGTGCCCTGGACACCTTTGGAAAGCTAGCCATTTACTGTCACAAACTGACCAGGAGTTTGTGCATCTTTCCTGAGTTTTGGAGCAGCGCTGCAAAATAGACACCATGTTTTCCCCAGGGGACTGCTCCATTTCCATGGTGGGTGAAGTGATGCTTAAATAAATAGTCTGACAATTTGTTAAGCATGAGGGATCCATAAAAATGAAAGTTATTATTGCAGCAGGAATTTTCCCACAGCAAAACCAAAACAGAACTGACTTTCATCCGTAAAAATACTGTAAGTGAACTCCTTGTTTGCTCCTTACCTCTGTTAACTTGCCTTATGTAAGCCAGCATTCTACTTCTCCTTTATGAGGAGTTAGGTGAGTGCACAGACATGTCGATCCTTGCATCTACAGAAGAATTATATGAGCTAAACACATGTTCTGCCATTGGCACATTACTGTTATCCTGCCAAAACCCTTCTCTGTGCTTGGCTTCCGCAGCAATGAGCATGGGTGGAGGAAGGAAGGAACAGCTGGGAGGCGATTATGGTTTCCTGACGCCCTGCCGCACCCATGGCACAGGTTAGATCAGTTCTGAGTCGCAGGCAGCTGGTAGAAATCCCCGGGAGACTGTCCATTCATCTCCTGCATTATCTCCACCCAGTACCTGGCACACATCCTCGGCAGCAGGCGGCTGCTGGAGGAATCAGTTTTACCAAGTCAGTGCTCCCTCTCGGGGTGATTTCTGTCTTTGGGATGTTGCTCAAAAGAGGAAAAGACTCGATTCTGTTCTTTGGAGTTAAGGACAAGTTTGATTTTAATAGGACTTGTGTGCTGTGGAGTTTTATCTGGAAGCCTGGGGGGCCTGAACTGATTTATTCTAGTTATTTGAAGGGTAGATTTCTGCAACTGTTGCCAGTTAGGAAATTGAGGTCCAAGGAGAGCAGAAAACTATTCACTGAGGAGGGGAGAAAATGTGCTGGAAGAAGCAGAATGAAATTGCTAAAGAACACTATCTACTTCTCTGTCCTATTGGAAAGTTCACTTTTCCCTATGCAGAAGTAATCTTGGGCATTAAATGATGGATAAAGTTTGTGCCATTTCAAATATTCTTTGTATTATCTGCCAGCAATACACACTGCCACAATAGCGTCAGCCAGTTATAAGGCCACATTCATAACCAGTCTTTTTCAGCAGTCTACAATGTCCCTTTGGCTGATGAATTGCTCTGATGCTGAAATATTTTACAGCCTAGCAGAAAGCAAAACGAATTGTGGATCAAAGGGTGACCAATGTTACATTCAGGACTATAAGCTGCAGTTATCTGATGTCCTGGTAAAGGCGAGCCACAAACAGAACTGCTGGCTAACACCCCTGGAAAGTAGTAGTAATAATAAACATCTGGAGGGTTTGACATATTCATGCTTGCCAGTAAATAATCCCTGGCTCCGAAGCAATTGTTTTTGGAGAAGCAGTTTGAGATATGGAGAAGCTAAAAAGTAAATGTTTAATGGAATGATGGACAATACCCTGAGAAATGAGGACCACTTGTGTGTCAGCATGAGTAATGAACAGGGTTGTAGGAAAGAAAGGGGGAGAAAGATCCTAATCAGGTTGTAGCATTCAGTGGTAGGGTCAGCCGCAGAGGGAGGGAAGAAGGGTCAGAACAAGCAAACGGGAGCTCATCTGTCACCAAAAGTACCTATGAACGCAGCCCTTTGTTCCTCACAGGGACTAAGAGTGAAATCACTGGAGTGGTCTTGTGCAACCAGAAGAGGAAACACTTGTATTCACTTAGGATTTGATCCAGATTTGTTTGAGTTCAGTAGAAAGCTTCCAGTAATGGCAAAGAGACAGGGATCTGGCCTGCAGAGGTTGTCTGTTTACATCTCAACCTGAAAACATGAGTCCACATGCCCAAAGGAGCACTTTACACATTAATGTTTACTCCCATCCATTTCTCATGCAGAGATTCCTTTTGGTGAATGCCCCAATTATCGGTTTGCTGCAGCTGTCATTTACTTTTCTGTGGCTGTCTTGGCTATTGATAAATCAGGAGCATACCAGCAGTGCCGCTGTCATCTATTTAAGGCATCTTGATCTAGTTTTCACCCTTTCTTTCCCCCTGCAATCACATTTCAGTCAGTCAGGGTGTTTGTGCAGATGAAATCAGCCTCATACACCCGCACACGCATTAGTCTTTTACATTATAGCTTAATAACCAAAGTATTCATAACGTAATTGTGTGGTGGGAAGCCCTGCTGTGCAAAACTGATGGTGCTACTTCCCTTCAGGTAAACCCTGTTGACAGGCAAAAGGTTACTGCTTGTATAGGCAAGTTCATCGCTCCGGCGCACATAGCGCTACGGATACATCATCAGATTAGTCAAATGTCTGTGAAAAGGAGTCTGTCTCTAAGGTTCCAGTTGCTCCTTGCCTGCCTTTGATATTTCTGTGGTTGCACAAGGTTTGACCATGTTGGCATTACACAGGCCTCTCTCATAGAGAGCTCATTGTCTGTGTCCTTTCCCCAACAAAGGACTAAGGTGTGGGGCTTAAACACAGGCGTGGGATGTATTTCCCGTTAAAATAATAAAGGAAAAAGTATTTACTGCAGTATAAAAGTATTAGCTGCAGTGTCAATAAACTGATAAGATAGCTTTTACTGAAAGGAAAATCAAACCTTTTAGATGTAGTCTTGGTATTACAGACAATGTAGCAATTCCAAGCTTGAGGACCAATCCTTAAGCTGTGCAGATCATTACAGCCATAGAGATTTCCCATAAGGAATCGCAGATGAATACCTGCCCAGGAATGTATTAAACATCATGTGAAAATAAAATACTTTGATTACATTGATGGTGTTTTATGCAGTCCCAAAAGAAGTGCCACGAGGAGATACCCAAGCCTTCGTCATTGCAAACAGCAGTTACGGTCACACAGTTCTCTGCTTTAACTCTCTTGAGTGACACATTTTTACTTTTTCCACATAGAATTTTATTTAATTTGAATTTTTTAAATTCTGTTTGACTCTTATATTATATTGTTTAATATTAAACGCTATCGATGAAATTTAATAGTCATATCCCATTCAGTATTCTATGTATCATACTCTAATTCTAAGTAACATTATACTTAGTATTTAACGTTTCCAAGATAACTTTTTTTGTGGAAACCTTCATACTGAAGAAATTGTAACTTGTTCCAAGTTGGAGCATGTTTTGGAACACTGGAATTTCCCCAGGGGCAGAGATCCTGTTTTCCAATCAGTTCTGGTACATGGGCTTTGAAGAACCTCTTCTCATTGCCCAAAGAGGACATGACTTCTGAAGTTTATTCAAGGGCAAAAGATGGGGTGACTGTTGTGAAGAAGTCTCATTTTGGTTCATTCCCAGAAGACCAAAGTAAGAGGCAGTACAGAGCTTGATGCTCTCACCCCCCCCAGCTGTCATTTCTAACCCAGATGCTCCACATCTCTTGCCAGCTTCTTGCTGGGGTGAGTGGAAGGAGGAAGGAGGGCTTAAAAATAAAGTAATTTTAAGAAGAATAGAAAGAAAGTCAAATACTGTTTGTGCAAACTATGATTTGATGCTAAGTAAACCATAAATATGAGTCCTTGGTATCCACGTGAGTCGTACTCCTAAACTTATGGCAAACGATGTCTGGGTTTGCATATTAATGGGAGCGTATAACAATAAATCTCTTCTAGCTTTCAGCTATAGGGATCTTTCCATTTCCATGTTTTGAGGAATTTGTGCATACAGATACACATGTGGCACCCATCACTTTAACTGAGCACAGATTAATGCAGTCATCCTCACAGCGCTTGGGTAGTAAAATGTTATCTGTGCTTTATGGATGAAAACCAAGAGACACAGGGATTTTAAAGGCCTCATCCACAGCCGATAGGCATTAGTGGCAATCTTTTCATTGATTTCAGTGGTCATGGATCATGTCCTTAGTGACTTGCCCAAGGGAACTGTTCTGATGACTCAGTCAAAATGCTTATCCGGTCTTTGATAATTTTATTTGTTATTTTTCTCCAGCACCAAAATATATCCCAGTACTTATTTTCTGGAGTGGATAAAACCCTATGTGTTAAACTCACAGCTTCATTCTTATTGCATTTCCTATCAACAGGAGTGAAGAGCAGAATGGAAGTTCAGGTTATTATGTTCTGATCTTGATTAATTATAATACAGTGCCTAAGAAAAACATTGAAATATTGCAAAATCGACTAATTTTATGGCATCTGTCCTTAAAGCTGTGGGTGAGGATAGCTGCCCGTGGTTAAGTTAAAAATCATTTCTGTTCTCTCTTGTTCCGTACGCTATGATGTTTACTGTATCTAAACTCATAATGGTTTTAAGAAAGTAAATAATTAGTCATTTCTATGAACATTATGTACAAAGATAGATTATTTTTGCAGCAGTGGAGACTCAAATTACTTGCTGTACAAAATATTATGCTACCGGCACAGCTTATGCTCAAGGCTATAACAGAAGTCTAAAATGTGGCTCCTTGATGAGGGCTGGAGCAGTCCTAATCTTTTCCTGTATTACAGAGCTTTGCTATGTTTAGATCATTGTCAGCTACAATGGAGGTGTTAAGTGATGTACAGGAGAGCTGCCCACAAGTAATAACAGAATGCAAACACTCCAGACTGAGAGAAAGTGTTTCACCTGATACAGAGGAGCTTTAGCTAGAACTGATGGGGTCAAACTGAGCAAAAAGGCGTCTTTAGACTGTATATCAGGAAAAAATTCCTAGTGGTGAAAGCTGTTAGCCTATGGTATGTTCTCCCAAGGGAAGCAGTAGTAGCAGTGTGTGTAACTTACTTAAAACTAATCAGGAAAAATACTCGAGGGTATGTTGTAAGGAGCTAACTATTTTGGTGGTGGTGGTGAGGAGTGGTTTGTTTGCTTGCTAAGCTCATTACAAAGCTTCTTTGAGTCCTATGATTCATTTTATATCCTTGAATGTTCCATAGAAATAAAGCTTGGATTGGACCAATCAAAAAGGCATTGATAAGCTTGATAAGAAGTTATTAATCTGTTTCAGTCTCCTATGTCTATAATGTTGGTCTAGGTAACTCTGGGAAGACAAAAAATCCCAGTGAAACCTCTTGCATGATTGTGGTAGTTGTTCAATTTTTATTCATAAACAAGAAGAAATACCTCTGTTACATTGAGACTTGGTACCACATGCGTTTCATGGTATAGCCTTGACCAAAGAGAAAAATAGTGTTACTTTGGCTTCACAGGAGATGTGGCAGAACCCCTTTAAAATGCTGACCTCAGCATCTAAGCCATACATTTCAAAACAGTGATGTCAGTGGTCAAGGAGTGGGCCAGAATGAAGTAATAATGACTAAGCAGTGCTGTCAGTGCTCACCAGTTTTCTTCTTTCATGTCATAGATGCCTGGGAAATGTGGTTCTGACTGTGATTAATGGTCACTGTCTCTACTGGGCGCAAAATAAAATCGTGCCACTTTTGGAAATGCTTTGGGAGAAAAAAGCCCCAAGGAAAATAAATGCTAAAGATGTCATCAGTAAGTATGTGGATGTGCGACTTTCCTTTTGAATTTGAATTTGCCATGGAATTTAAGAACCAGTCATTCCAGCTGGAGTTATGAGACAGCTTCAGTGGATGCACAGGCTATCGAGGCAGTGTATGTCTGTCAAGTTGTTGGTTCAAGGGGCAGCAGGTTTCTGCTCTGCAAGCAAGATCAGGTGAGAACAGATTCAAGATCAGCTAGTGCTCCTTAAATGGTTGAATATGCTGAGCATGTGCTTGCCTAACTGTGAATGGGGTTCTACAATGATAATGTGGGGTCAGAGAGTGGCTTGATGAAATAAAGTGGGGGAAAAAAACCCTCTATTTTGTTACTTGTTTTCCATGCACACGACAGTGTCTTGTCACGAGAGAGGTAGGAAGCGCTTAGATGCTGCTGAGGGTAATGTTAAAGCTCAGTTGTCCTTTGCTCTCCCAGCAGGAGGAGGGAACACCAGCTTTCAAGCAGTTCTGTAAACTGGTGCTGATGGGTTTCTTCATAAAAATCAATATGAAGAATTGGGTTTTTTAATTAATAGTTATTACTGAATAATTTATGCACAATTACATTAGCTATAAGATAGCTTATTTGTGATTCCCCTCCATCACTACGGTGTGTTTGATTTTAAGTTCTCCTATTCCTACTTTTTGATGGTCAGGGAAGGAAAGTAGGTCCTCATGGATCACATGTTAGATGTGGTGGTTGTTTTGCCACTGAGTTCTTTGGTAATCTTCATCAGGTTGTTCTGCTTTTTGTGTACCCATTTGTAACATTTCCATTCTCTTCTTGTGGCATTGGCAAGCTCACTCAAGAAGAATGCAGCCCCTTTCATCCTTTTACACAGTATATTCAGTGTGACTTTGATTTTGAGTGAAGCATGTAAAGGGTTGTGAAAAGCAAATGATACATAACAGTTGATTTATCTGTATGACATTTCAGTGTCATTGAGAAGTCTTTATTTAAAATCATGCATTGGAAAGTGTCTTTGTCATTCTAAATTCCTAATGGGAAACATTTTATAGAAAGTAAAACCTGTTTTTTTGGGAATGCCATGTAATGAGCTAGTTCCATCTACCATGACATTTGTCCCATTAATGTAAGCCTTCTGGTAAGAGTTTGCAGGCTTATTTTTCCCTTAGGTAACACACCATCTTTTTGTTCTCCTCAGCAAATAGCAGGAGTTCAGCCATTTCTATAACAGGCCTATAAAACAGGCTCAGTATTCTAATTTGAGAAGTAATTAAACTGCTCATGTCATGAGACACTTGCATTGATTTCAAGCATGAGATTTTAGAGCAGTGCATTAGGATGTTATGTTCTTCTCTGAGGCTCCCAGAGAAAAGCTGGGAGCTTTTTTATTATCATGAGACAGAAAAAATGTCTCATGAAAAAAAAGAAGGAAAAAAAGAGGAAAAAAGGGAGGAGAGCTCTGAAAGCTGTGATCCTGTTTGCATTTGCCCACATTTGCAGAGGCATATGGGAACATACATTGACTGTGCAGGAACTGAATGTCCTTGTGACTGTGTCCCTGGGGGACTGTGGTGAGACTCCCGTTCACATCGCAAATCAGGATCTACAGAACAAAATGCTGGATTTTGTCTTAACACTTTAAAAAGGAATAGCATTTTAGTAATATGTGCTATTTGGCATGATCCTTCCAAAATGGACAATGATTTATATATTTCATGTGAGGACAGGATTCCTTAGGGGATGACTCATTGTTTTAGTCTGGAATGATTCCAGTGGGAACCTTTTTCAGAACTGGTTGATACATACCTTACATGGATTTAGTTTGGGATTTTTTTGTGCCTTTCGTTTTGTCTGATAATATGTGTGCTTGGCCTATTAAAATGTCTCTTTCCCTTCCGAGTTAAATCCAGTTCGTATTTACCAAGACCTTATATGGAGAGGGAGTGTGTGTATATATATATATATATAAATATATGTATACATAAATGACTTTATGTATGTATTTATACATATACAGGGGAAAAAAAAGAACTGGATCAATTGCAAAGGCAAAGTTTATTTTTTTAGTAAAGAGGTGAATTTTGCTTTAAACACATCTTTTCACATCTTAGTTTGAACCCAAAGACAACAATTGCCAGCATAACTGCTTCCATTTATAGGTATAATTCAGTACTGTAGATTGCGGGACTATGCAGATGCTATGGCCTATGAATACTGAATTAACAGCTAATGGAAGCAGTGCAGACTTGTATGATATGAATATCATATCTGATATGAAAATAGATTGTCTTGACTCACACTCCTGGTGTTGGTTGTACATTTTGTCCTCCTTTTAAATTGACATGGACAATAAAGATGTACTGGGAAGCAGAGTTGCCCTAGGGAGCACATAAAGTGTTCCAGTAAAGGGCTTGTTGCAACAAGGATTTAAGATAATCCCACATTAGTTATCTTTTCTGAAGATGGGTAAGCATTTGCCTTTCTTCAGTCATTGAGGACGTCCCTTGGTCTCTATGACTTTTCATCAATGAGAAAAAAGCAACCCTGCCATGCCACCAGTGGTCTCTGCACTCTTGTCTCCATCCCTTCCAGTAGCGTGGGCTTAAAATGGTCAGGATTTCTTAAAAGATCCCTGACTTCTCTGACTACTTATACCTTCTCTCATCCTTAAACCTTGTCTGTGGGTGCAAAGATGGGATAGTTCAAGGGGAGGTTTAGAGTGAATATTAGGAAAAACTTTTACCCCAAAAGGCTGCTCAGGTATTCAAACAGGCTGTCCAGGGAAGTGATGGGATCACTGTCCCTGGAAGTGTTCAAAAACTGTGTAGATGAGGCCCTCAGTGACATGGGTTTAGTGGTGGCCTTGGCAGTGCTGGGTTAAAGGTTGGACTTGATGATCTTAAAGGTCTTTTCCAACTGAGTTGATTCTATGATTCTATGACATTGTTGGTGAAGCCTGAGGCATAGAAAGCATTGAGCACCTCAGCCTTATCTTTGTCTGCTGTTGCTAAAAGTCATCCACCTCCACCCCACTAACCAGTGGTCCCACTTCTTTTTCTCCTTTTGCTACTGATGTGATTCTGGAAGCTATCATAGTTCTTAACACGCCTTGCCAGTTTAGATTCAAAGCTGAGCTTTGGCTAAACCCATCCTTATATGCCTGAGCAATGTTTCTGTGTTCATCCTTCATAGCCTATCCTTGCTTCTGCCTCCTGTATATGACTTTTGGCATTGGAACTCTGTCAGGATTTCCCAGTTTATCCATGCTGGTCTACTGATATGCCTACTTGCTTCCCAGGGCACGGGGGTGGAGCTTTCTCATGCTGAGAAGAACTTGTCCTTGAAGACACCCTTAATCTCTCAGAGCTGTTACCCATGATACCACCTACCAGTTTCTTATGCCAGACAACATCTACTTTCCTGAAGTACAGGGTCTGTACTCTGCTACTTGCCTTGTGCTCCTTGGGACCTTGAATTCTGCTATATACTAGTACATGCCAAAAGTATCTCTTTTGCACGTGCGTCCAAATGGTTAAAGTTCAATTACCAGTTGCAAATGTCAGGTTTTCAGTATGCAGCATGGAAAACAGTGACTGAGAAAAAGAGATGTCAAGAATCTATCCCAAAAGAAACATAGAAGCCAGTGGTGTCAGTCAGCCAGCCCTAACTATAAAAAGATTTCCAGTCTTGGGGACCAAAATCTCAAGACAACAGGTTACAAGATTTCAGGTTACATGATATAAGTATAGAGATTTCATCATCATCGGTTCTGTACGAGAACCCTAGCCCTGATTTGGTCATGAAACCAAACCCCAAACCACCGACTAAACCTAATTTAGATCTGAATCTAAACACCCACTTCCTTTTCCTTATTTCCAATCAAAACAGGTTTCAGTTTGGGTTGGTTTGAGTTCTTGGTGAAATCTCTTGTTGGTTATTGTTAACTTTTGCTCCCATCGCTATCTGTGATCTCAAAAGGAAGAAAAAAAAATAAAGCCCAAACCAAAAATCAAACCCCAAAACAATCCCCCCTCCTCTTCCCAGGCCACATGTTTCTATTAACCAAAACCACTGTCAACAAATGAAAGTATGGTAAAACAGTGGTGGTTTCCCCCCCCTTGTTTTTATAGTTATTAATTATATTTGGGTTTGGTCCTAAAATGCGATGTAAATTTTCATAAATCAGGTGAATTTGTTGGTTTTATAATTAAATTTTATTAGAAAAATGACAGAGTGTATTTAAGTGGGCATAGATTCCACCCAAATATTTGATGTGGTTGTGTTAGCAGTCTGTTACAGATGTGTTTATTAAATCTGGCACACAGATAAGGATTAAAAAGTCATTCCTCTCTCCAAGTATTGTGACTTAAAAGGCAAATCTTGGAACAACTAATGAACATCAAACTTAAGGCTCAGTTTTGGGCATAAATCCTAATGGCTTAGTTTAAATAAGTAGAACTTGACAGTCAGTATGGAATGAAATATATTGATCTTGTTCAGATTTATTTCTCCTTTGATGTGCACCCGTATGGAAATCTCTGATGCTTTTTATGGTATATTGATAAAATGAATCAAAAGCTTTTCTTTTCTTTTAGAGCCTCAGATGAATTTAGGCTACTGAGAGGAGCTACAAAACAATGTTAGTCAAGTCCAACTGGGAATCAGTCTCTGATCTTCTTGCTGCCAAATACCTTTGTTTTCAGGCTTTTCTATAGGCTATGTCAGTTTGTAAAACTCATGTATACTTAGACCTGGTGTTTCTTGTGTCAAAAGCCTGACTGAACGTGTTCTTACCTGATGCCTGTCTCAAATGAGCACCTGTAATGAACTTCAACAGTTAGGATCTAATTTCAGAGATCAACTGATGCCATAGTGTTCATCTAGAACAGTTCTTCAGGTTGACCACCTGGTCAACTGAACAGTACAGGCTGAAAAACAAAAGGAGAAATACTCTACCTTTAGAACCAAGGTAATTGTTGAGTACATGTGCTGCTTCTTCCATTTTTTACATGTTCATACAAATGAATAACTGGCAACTGAATAATTCTGTTTTCTTTTAGCTTAGTTTGATTTTGTAAAGGGTGTTTCTAGGTTAAATACATGATTCCAAAGGGGTTTTATTCCTTTACTATGGTGATCTCTTCAGAAACAGTAAAATGGAGGCTCTAGAAGTATCGGTATCTGCAGGTATACCTATGGAAGTAGGTATCAGCCCCCAAGACTGATACCTATGAGTATCCAAAAGATCAGAAGATATACTTCTATTTATTTGTGCAAATTTATTTGAGTATTAGTGTTACACTGGTGAGGAACAAAAGTCTATCCTGAACTGCAGATTGATAGATAGGATATATTAATGTAACATACCAGAGAAAACAAGAAAACTCAGATTGTCAGTGCAGGTTTTAAAGGGATTAAGTATATCCAGACCTCGACTCTTCCCTTCCCAAAAACAGGTGCAGGAAGCTGGCAAGATGTAGACAAAGTCTTCTCTTATTCACTGTTGTGAAAGAGGGACTTTGATTTGGTCTAGGATAATGGTCTATGATGTGAAGATGAGAAATAATGATTGTAGGTGGAGGGAGGGATTTGATGGTGGTTCTTAGTGGCGTGCAGCTTAAACAGTCCTTTAGTCCCTCACAGCACAATGTAATCTTCACACAACAGTGTCAGTGTGACATCTAAAGTTTTCTTTCTTCAGGACAGAGGAAGCAGCTCTTCTTTCAGGCTCTGTTCTGATTTCGTTTTGAGTGAGCCATCCTTTAGCTTGGTGGAATTCGGTGAGCAAAACCAGAGCCCATACAAGATCGCCAGTATCTGCTGCTCGGATGGCGGCACTGAACGCAGGAAGCCCACGATTTGTTTTACATGACAGATTCATCAGGACTATAAAGCATTTTGAAAACAGTATGATTTTTAGCGAGTCAGACAGTGTTTACACACACAATACAACTCTGTATGCAGCCAGAGACTGGCACGAGGCCAAATGCCTACAAACTGAGAACCCCATCCTCAGCTGGTACGTATCACTGTAGCTCCATTGACTTCAATGAGCTGGCGCCAGTTTACATTAACTGAGGAGCTGTTGCATTATGTGGAACAATTTCTTTTTTTCTCCATCCTTTTCTTTCATTTTCTTTGATGAAAAACATGGAAATGTCATTCTGGTTAGCTCGGAGGAGCCCTTATGTGGGAGATGTACCTTTTCTCTTATGATTTTCAGCCTGGAGAAGAGAAGGCTGCATGGAGACCTCATAGCAGCCTTCCAGTATCTGAAGGGGGGCTATGCGGATGCTGAGGATGGACTATTCATTAGGGACTGCAGTGATAGGACAAGGGGTAATGGGTTAAAACTTAAACAGGGGAAGTTTAGATTGGATATAAG
>JANHGB010030652.1:0-22289 GCA_026283785.1 Coracopsis vasa
TTAGTCATCAGCGTGCTTGTAGTAAGCGTGGGTAAAGCCCTTCCCAAAATCTTCGTTCGCGAAGTCAAGCCATCAATATCAAGTTAAATAGAGCATATACTATGCAGGTATAAGCCATCAGAAAGTGTTCTTACAGTGCCTTGCCCATTAGGACTCTATTTCAAGTTGGCCTCTGCCCTAATGTAACCATATGATTAACAATAGCATAAGTCTGTTACAATTTCAGCCCTTTCTTGGAGGCTACTTTCTGGCAAGGCATTGCATGTTTCAAAGCCCGCTGATGTCAATAAAAATCTACCAATGACTTCAGTGGTTTTTAGGCTCAGTGCTGCCCTCAGCAAACCTTACTGTTAAGTTCTCAACAGGCACACAGTTCCACATCCCCATAGGCACACAGTCAGCTTATATGCTCATAAAAATTAACAAGGTTCATATTATACACACAGAAGTGCTTAGCAATTCTGCACCAGATGGCATCACAAGGTATAATGGTGGCTCCATAAAAGGGGTCAGTCTACTTCCCCAGCCCTTGAAGTACTGGTAGTCAACTTAAACAGCAAAACTAGAAATAGTAGTCACTCCCCCCCTTATAGAGCAATATAATACGTAGCAATTTTCTTTCCTTAGTTCATTCCCAGAATGCTGCAGTTCTGGGAATCATCCAGCACGGAATCAATTTTAGGTTTTTTTTTGTTGCGGTTGTTTGTGGTTTTTTCACTGTTTTGTTGTTGGTGGTGGTTTATTTTGTGATGACCAAATGATTAATACATAACGCTACTGCATGCGCATGTGCAGAGCCAGATTCTGATTTACGGGATCGTTCTGCAGTGATACCACTCCCACAGCCTTCCAGTGGGTAGTGTTACATGCATTACCTCTTTCAAACTGCAGCTTCTTATACCTTTGCATGATTTCTGACGCAACCATGCACTCAATCTGTTGAAGGAAAAGGAAAAGACAGATTTCCAATTAGGAACAGCAATAATCTAAGGCATTTTCAACAAACGGAGACAAAATATGTGACATTTAGAGGGTATCAAAAACGTATGTTGGCAACAATGGCAGCTGTAACACTTGCAGTAAAAGCATACCTCATTTTCTTGCAGATGACCTCGCTTTGGGCAGGCAGCATCAGGGCAACTGATTGCTGTTTCTAGACCTTCTTTGATCAAAAGCTCCACATACTGTTTTAGGCACTGTAAGAAAGCCAAAGACTGAGTTAACAGTCCTACCAAGAATAAACCAGTCACTATTTTAACTGCTTTCATTTGAAATGGGAATTCTTTGAAAATACAAATACTACTGTCCCCCTTTCACAGCCATGGGCCATGCTCACAGCTTTTGCCACAGTTATGCCTTTAAATAGCAAACAGCAAGTTCATTTCCACATCAAATAACTCTTCCTCAATTTAAAATATGCAGCAAGCTAAAATATAACAGTAATGGGGAAAAGGATAAATCAAACAGGGAGCTAGGAGGAGAAAAAATAATAAAACACCACCACGATAAAATTAGATTAACCACACTCCAAAAATCTTTATGTGACTGGAAACCACAACACAGCTTAGTAAGCAGTAACTATCCATAGACAGACATCTGTCAAGCATACCAGAGAGCAAAAAGGAGTGGTGCATCTTGCCTTCTATTTCTAGAAAATAACTATTTGAACTTCATGGTTAAAGACGTATCTTTCCCATAGGAAAGAAAAATGTGAGAATTAGGACTTCCAGAGTGCTACAGTTTCCATGGGGACCGAATAATAAATATTGGTAATACTAATACTTTTCTCCCCTAGCAACCACAGCAATTTACCCAAGTCATAACTGAAAATGGAGCATCTAACAGTAGTGCACTGCAGGACCATCAACAAAATGGAGAAGAAAGGTGGAAATTTTAGACTAAGGGCAAATTAATACCAAACCTCATTATTCTTATAGAGCAACCATCCCCTTCCACCTCCACATTTCCCACATCATGATGAGAGCTACTGCGTAAGTGTCTGCTGGGGAGGCAAAGAGAGTGATGGAGAGACCAGCCTGATGCTACACAGAAAGAGCAATTGAGGGTCTGCTTTTCAGCAGATGGGTCACCCTGTGGTGTCACTCTGCCTGTCAGTTCAGCTAGCTGTGGCAAACTAGAGACAACTACAGAAAGTAAGCCACTAACTCTCTGTTACCAGATATGTGAATAAAAAGTGAGGTTAGACCAACAGCAGAGTGATTTGAAGATACAAAACAAGCTCAGGATACAGCTGGGTGGGAGGTGAGAAGGATTACATCCTCTGCAGCAAGCTGGCAACCAGGGAATTCAATTACCATTTTCAGACAGAACTTGCAAAAGGTATGCAGCTGCTGACTCACCATCACAGAATCACAGAATAGTTAGGGCTGGAAAGGACCTTGAGATCATCAGCCTGAGAAGGCAAAGGGCTACATCGACCTTGCCGAGTGCATTGTGCCTCACTGTAGGTCAGAGCACAAAGACACTTCTTCCTTCCAGCCACACCATCGAACAGGCCCATCAATGAGCACATCTCCAGTCTAACCCTTTGCACGTGGCTTGTGGCTGTAAGGTCCAGACTTTCAGTCTGCTCATTCAGCCTCTTCTCTTTCTGTTCTGCCCCTTGGATGTCTCTTCATCTCCTTTCAGAGCACCTATTACCTGTATTAATGCTTTATTCTAGATTTTACCTTTTGCAGCTTGATTGCAGCAAAAACTTCACTTCCTACCGACACGTTTTCTGGTGCTCTGGTATACAGCTTTTCTGGTGGCAACATGCCATCATCTTAACAGCACAACAAATCATGTCTGTCAGAGTCCCCTTCCCTGTGTCTCCTACTCAACTGAGACAGCAGGTCTATTTTTTAATTTTTTTTTTTTTTCAGAAAAACAGATATCTGATAATAGATATCTTAAAAAGCATTACATGTGTAAAAAATCCACGTGACAGATTATAGTCTTCCTTTTTATCAGTAGGGATTTAATGAAGAGAACTATTCACTTAGATGTTTGACTTGCAGAAGGTTTTCAAGGCTCATTTATAGCTCTGCAGGGCAGGTAGTGGAGGAATTCAAGAGAACCACTAGCAGCAGCAACCACAGCAGGCTAAGCTCTGCAAGAACCAGAGCCTAGGTCACATGCCTTGGCAAACTGTGATTTCAGCTGTAGAGAGGTATTAGTGTTGCTATAATGACAGTGTTGGCTTTCCCTTTTCCCCTCCATTTGCAGACGCCAAGTGTGGATTAAAATGAAAATGCATACATTTTTAATGCCAGCACTTAGCACTTACAGAAAGTACTTTTCAAGATGAATGAGCTTTGTCATCATTAATCATTAACATGGTTAATTCTCCTTTTCAACCTGTTTGGGACCACTTCCAGAGCCTATCTGATTTGTTTCCCTTTCCTCACATCTTCCAAGTAATGGCACAGTTCATTCCTGCTATGAGCACTGTCTAAGGCCTTCCCCTTCCCCATATGTGGCACTGGCCCCTACTTCCTCAAAACCAGCATGGCCAAAGTGCACTTCTTATGCTACACCTTTTGGGAACGGAGATGCTATCTCAAGGACAAGAATTATCACTCTAAATAAAGCAGAGGAAAAAAACACCCTGTCCACTTAAGACTCTCACTCCAGAGAATTCTTGGGTGAAGAAGGAGCAACTCGAAGTGGTTGCAAGAGAATCTGAAGCACAGGGTACCAGTGGCTTCTCTTGGGAGCAGACACAAGACGTGCCACTTGTACCAGTAAATTTTAAACTGGCTACAGTACTGTAAATGCACCAGCGTGCAAGTAAAAATATAGTAGGATCAGGTACTCAGTTATACACTATGAAAAATTCATTACAAAACAGCTACAAAAAGATGACAAATGAATTGTTGCTCATTTTCTATGCAGCTTATAGTTGATTCCATCCTGGAAGAAAATATCTTTATACCCCTTTCATTAAGGCAATAAAGCAGCATACAGGATGAACAAAAAATGTGAGACTGTAAGTCACCCCAAGTAACTTTCAAAATGAACTGTGTGACATGGGGTTTTTTTCAGAGAAAACAGGAGCTGAAATTACGTACCTAAGGTCTGAAATAGGAATAAGGTCAGAAGATACCCTTCTGGTTGCACACTGACCCTTTATAAAACCATTATGCTGGGGAGCATCTTTAGGCTTCCTTTAAAGTGCCTGTGTCAATGGAAAGTTGCTTTTATTTGAAGCAATACTTTTGCTAAATTCCACTTCTTCCTTTCTTAAAAAAACCTCCAAAACCTCATTGTATTTCAGTAATTAAATAAGTAAATGATATTTAAAGTAAGTCACACTTGGATATACTCTAAACCTGTCAAAACCTGATGGTGGTTATTCTGTATATTTCCACTTATGTGCTTAATCTGACATGATGAAACCAGGGTAAGACTTAACAGTGCACAAAAAAAATAACTCTTTGCTGAATTAAGTAGTGCATAAGAAGATGCATTTCCTTTGCACTCAGTTTTGTACTTCATTTCTGTACTCTGACAATCTTCACTTGGATCAGTGAAGACCTGTCTAAAGGGATGGAGCACCTCTCCTATGAGGAAAGGCTAAGAGAGTTTGGATTGTTCAGCCTGGAGAAGAGAACACTCCAGGACCTTATAGTGGCCTTTCAGTTCTGAAAGAGGTTTATAAGAAAGATGTCATTTTATAACAATTGTTAGGCAGGTTACTCTGGTTTATGTTGCAGTTGCAATAAGTGAACAGGTAATGGCAGTAGTTTCAGCATACCAAATGACTCAGGGTAGCAGAAGAACAATTCTCATATGATGGAACCCTAGGACACTATCAAGATTGTTTGGTTCCTTAACTATACAGATCTATACACTAACATCCATTTTACAACTTCATATATTTTTAAATTAAAAGGATATGGCAATATACCACGGTATATGAAGGTTATACAGGGAATCCCACGAAAACTGCCATATAGCTTGTAATTTTCTGTAGACAAAGGAAAGCAAAGCACTGCACAATATATGTTACGTATAAACTATATGAAGACTACATAAACTATATTTTAAACTTAATATAAGATTATATAAACTGCAGGTCAAAATGCATCACAAGCTCCAATTACTGCTAAGATCAGTCTGAAGAGACTGGTTAGCTCCCCTGAGCATTACACCGGTATTTTTCCCTGCATATGCACACTCAGTGCATGCCAGCCCTGTTCTCCTCCTGCACATCACTATTGTCCTTTTCGGTGTCTGGATGACTTTTTCTTTCACCTTGTAAACCAAGAATCCTACTGTCCTTTGCTATCCCCATGACAGAGGGCAGGAGTACATCCACTTTGAGAAGTTTTGGCCCAGATCAACTGAGATCTCAACTCAGCAGCAGTTTTATTATCAGCTATCTATATACATTAGGAACATCTAGGTTTTTTTGCTATGGCCTCAGAGACAGATGGCTAATAAAGGAATGACTTCCTTTCTGAAGCTGCCAGCCATAGCCTAATACTTAAAGCTCTGCAAGATGCGTTGGGACTTCAAACCTCTGTACATCGAGGATTGTGCCACACAGAAAGGTATATTCAATGACCACTGATGATGGGCTGCTGCTTTAGAGCTGCACATCATTTTGCCTATTGCTATAAAGATCAAAATACCCTATGAGAATCAAAATAGTTATTTTTTTCATAATTTCCAAACTATAACTCATAATGTTACTCTGCTGCATTCAACTTTAACAAATCTGCATAGGCCACAGCAAAATCTCAATATAAACAATTAAAATGGCTGGCTTTTAATTTTCTGTTAGGAGAATTTGAACAACAATTATGCCTATTTCTGATGATAGTGCTTTGTCTTATTTCTCCTGACACCCAAAACCAAATAAAAAACATCATAATTCATACAAAGAAATTTGACTTTCATTGTTTCCATATGAGGCAATATTTATTTACCATCTACTTTGAAAGAAAAATGTGTTCACTTGGTGCCTAAGGTAATTTTACAATACAGAATGCACATAATTAAAAACACTTGAAGATATTTTTAATTAACATCTCCTTTTTTTTAAGTACAAGAGCATAACTTTTTGAAAAGTTACAACAAATTTAGTTTTAAGACCGTGTTATTGCTATTATTGCGAGAGACACGGAACGGCTTTTCAAGATATTGCCTTTTATTTGGGAGTTAGGAAGGCAAAAAATAGTCCTGTATTATTTTCTTAACTGCTTCTAGGTGGATTTTGTCAAAATGCAGATTTCTGACTGCACTAGTGCTGCAGATACAAGTGCCAAGTCATATGGGAAATTTTATAAATAAGTCAATGGGTTTGGAAAGGCCAAAAAAGCGTGACAGGACTGCAGAGCCAGGAATATCATCACCATATCATTTGATTTATTTCTTAAAACTTTAAGTGTATTTTAGTGCTGGCACTAGGCCACAGCCATCCCAAACCAGAATGTGCACTACACGCAAAATCATCACATGCTGGTATTGGTGAAACATTCAAAAAAATCCAAACACCTACTGATAAAATTGAAAAGGAAAAAAATAAATAAAAGGAAAGAAATCTGACATTTACCAAGCTCTGAAAAAGAAAGGGAATGAATTTTTTTACAATGCATTTGGTAAAGGTGAATGTTATATGTAGATTGACAAATATTAACCAGATAAATAACCCTTCACCTTGGACTGACAATCACTAAGAGCTTTGCACCACACTTCAGGAACACAAGGAAAGGCTGACATACTTTTTCAACAAGGGAGATTTTTTGTCTTAATATTTTTGAACCCCAAAATCTGATTCTAAAATTAATGACCCTAAGTCTCAATGCATAGAGGGAAAATGGAAAACAATACTGGGAAGAAAGCTCAAACTGAGTAAGATGTTTCCAAGTATGATGATTATTAACATGTAGACTAAATTGCTGGTCTCACAAATCCTGCATCATCTGCAAACCAGGATTAGATAAACTTCTAAAAATATATACATACATATACACACACATGTATCTTTCTAAACTTGAATTCAATCACATGAAGGGTCAGGAAACGCTGGTTGTTATTTTATGATTCATATTACAAATGACATAAGCGTAGATGAATGGAAATATCCCTTTTGGCCTTATATTCTAGGAAATAATATGAAAAATATGAAAGGCTATTGAGTGAGAACTTATTTAACAGTGGTAGCAATGCATTGGCAGTTTGGTTTATTTGTAGGTTTTGTGCTAAAAGGATAATAAGTCAAAGCTCAAAAATCATGGGATGATGCTACCTAGATGAGAACAAGTACTGCAACTACTTTTAATAGAATTTTGTAGTATTTTCATGTTCTGCAGGTATTTTTCACTACAAGACTTAAAAATGAATATTGAGAAAGTAGTACCTTTTCTTGCCCCAAGACAGTGTAATACGAAGGTTATTCCACTGCTCTGTGGTAATTCCACTAAGCTAACTCTGCAGACAGTCTGGTGAATAGGTAACTCTACTGATGGGAGACATTGTCTGTAATCTTTCAGGTAATGTGATGTAACGCTCATTTTTAGCTTCAGATTAGAATAGTACATAGTGATGTAATGTGCAATACTCACTAGGGCAGAGGGCGAGAGTGTGTGTGAGGTTGAATATCTCCACTGCAAAAAATTTGGAGAGATAAATTTGGGTGTTGATGTCTCAGGTGGAGGTTAATACTCTGGGACTTAAAGATCCCCTCCCTTTTGTATAAACAGCAAATTCACTCTGGATTAGAGAGCTTTTCCCTGAAGAAAGCAATACAACACTTCACAGAAAGACTTTCCATTTAGGCAAAGCTGAACAAGAGGAAAAACCCATAATATAAGCAGCCTACAGTCTTCTTTGAAGAGAAGGGAAGAATGACATTAAAATTTGAGCCTTTGAGCCTGAGTCTTTTCTATTCCTGAAAAGCACAGATTCCTGCAGACATATATTGTATGTTATCTTTTTTTTTTTTTTTAATATTTTGGTGGAAATTTGTAAAAGCAACAGGGATGCTCACCTAGCAATCACAGAATGGTTTGGATTGGAAGCGACTTTAAAGATGACCCAGTTTGAACTCCCCTGCCATGGGCAGGGACACCTTCCACCAGACCAGGTTGTTCCAAGCCCCATCCAACCTGGCCTTGAACACTGCCAGGGATAGGGCAGCCACAGCTTCTCTGGGCAACCTGTGCCAGTGTTTCACCACCCTCACAGAAAAAAACTTCTTGGCACCTAATCTAAATCTAACCCCTTTCAGTTTAAAGCCTTTATCTTTCGTCTTATCCCTACATGCCCTTGCAAAAAGTCTCTCCTCCATTCTTCTTGTCGGTCCCTATTTAGGCACTGGAAGGCTGTTCTAAGGTTTCTCCAAAGCCTTCTCTTCTACGGGCTCAACACCTCAGCTCTCTCAGCTTATCGTCACAGGAGAGGTGCTCCAGCCCTCTGATCATCTTTGTGGCCCTCCTATGGATTTGCTCCAACACATCCCCATCATTCTTACGTTGGAGGCCTCAGAACTGAATACAATAACCAAAGTGGGGTGCTCTGCTGTGTTGCTACTCCAACAATATCAGTGTGGTCGAAGTCCCCCATGAAGACCTGGGCTTGTGAACATGAGGTTGCTTCTGTCTATAGAAAGCCTCAGTCTTCCTGCTTGGGTGGCCTGTACCAGACTCCTACTATAAGGTCAGCTGTCTCTGCTCTTCCTTTAATCCTAACTCCATAATCTCTCACAGTCAGCTCCTCATCCAGTCCCAGCCAGACCTCCATGCAATTGAGTTGGGTATTGACATAGAGGGTGACACCCCCTCCTCTCCTCTCCCTTGGCTGTCCTTCCTGTAGAGTGTTTCCTTCCACTGCCAACACTCCAGTCATAGGAGCCATCTCTCATTTAATCTGTGTTTCACAGGAAAAACAAAACTACTTTCATCCAACTTTGTGGTATGCTTAGAGCAAGCAAGAAAACGTGAAAGAAAAGAAAGGCTGAGAAAGTCAGGGCTGTTGAGCCTAGAGAAGAGAAGGCTGCGTGGAGACCTCATAGCAGCCTTCCAGTATCTGCAGGGGGGCTATAGGGATGCTGGGGATGGACTATTCATCAGGGACTGTAGTGATAGGACAGGGGTAACAGGTTAAAACTTAAACAGGGGAAGTTTAGATTGGATATAAGGAAGAAATTCTTTACTGTTAGGGTGGTGAGGCACTGGAATGGGTCCCCCAGGGAAGCTGTGAATGCTCCATCCCTGGTGGTGTTCAAGGCCAGGTTGGACAGAGCCTTGGGTGAAATGATTTAGTGTGAGGTGTCCCTGGCCATGGCAGGGGGGTTGGAACAAGATGATCTTAAGGTCCTTTCCAACCCTAATTATTGTATGATTCTATGATTTGCACATGGTGATCAGACTCTAATGCTATATTGGAAAAGCAATACATCTACGTAGAATTTTCTCTATTACAGCAAGACTGATAAAATTAAGTCCACCAGAGAAATGCATTTCAGGTTAGCCTGAATTGCCCAAGGGAGGAAGTTCCAAAAGAAGATCCATTTGCTGAGTTATGCTGTTTTGTAACAGAAAGAAATTCCCTAACCAGTATTCATTGCATAAGAAAATCCTTTCCTGCTTAATTCTTTATAGGTGGTGTGTTCTGTTCTTCATATAAAAATCATCACTGTATTTGCATCTTCCATCTCACCTTTATTACCAAGTTGGGGTGAGAAATCAAAAACTGTTTATGTGAGAGACTTTTTTACTACCTGCAACTTGATTACAAGTAGGTCTTTCAGCACTTATCCTCACTGGAAATGCTTCAGCTTTCAAGGGAGTGCTTTTCTTTTCAACTTTAGAGACAAAAGCCTCCACACTTTCTCATTGGAGAAATAAGGATATTGAATGGTGTTACACGACGCTTGTTATAATGCAATAGCGGGTTATCTTTGTGCACAAGAATCTTGACTTATTTTCTTTTTTCAGATTCAACATTTTTTTTCCCTATGTCCTTCAAATTCTATAAGACAAGGAAGTTAAACAAACAAACCAACAAACTAACTGCAAAATATGACATTACCATTTGAAATTCTTTGCAGGTCCTATCATTAAATGTTGATCCTGTACCTCAGTGTTGTAACTACAGTTAGGCCAAACTAGGATTCATTAATCTCAGCTTCTTCACTATTGGGATAATACAGTATAACTTTGAATAAGTTAGTTTTTGTATTCTTTTGGCCCATTGCGGCATAGATATGTATTGTAGCATAGTTGTTTTCTTAGTACCTGTTGGAGAAGAGTGATAGAAAAAAATCCTTGGCATCCAGACTCCTGTTGACATAACTATAGCCAAGACAGAGCCTTGTGGAGCAACTACAATATTACAAGCACGGAGAAAAAGGTGGTTTTGTTTGCTGAACAGCATAATATGGTTTAGTACTGGCCATTTTAGTTCCCAAAGATGAGGTAAGTCTAGCAATAGCTAAATTAATTCTGACTTCAACAAGTGCTAATTAGTGTTCTGTGACTGGTAAACCACAAAACTCACGTGAAGAGTATATCTTGGAATGCATATCACCCTGTGGTGAGAATCATCAGGTTATTCCCACAAAAACTGTTGTATGTACTATCTTTGACAAGTGGTGTTTGTGGTAGTAATAATAATAATAAATGATATAAAGATGAAAGGGTTTTGCTTTAAAAACTTTAAAAGCTGGTTTTCAGTAATAAGATGAAAGTTTATTTTGTTAGCTCCAGTAGGTAGGATTAAATATAATCATAAAAGGGAAAAATAATCTACATTATAGCTCAAGGAATATAAGAATGTTAATATATGTTCTCTTGTCAAATTAGAAATAATCTTTATATAATTTAAATACAGAAAAATGTGAAAAAAAAGCAGCCAAAAGACCAGTATGAACTTGAGCTGTGTACAGAGGATAGGTGTCAAACTAGACATCAGTAGACCTGATCAGTGTGGTCTGTGTCTGAGCTGCTGACCTTGGGCGAGTCATTTGTCATAAGTGTATTTCTTTTCCCTCCTGTAAAACTGAATCACAATGTTCTTTAATGCTCTAAAAAAACCTTGGGATTGGATAAGGTTTGTATGTAGCTGCTCAGGTCAACTAAAAGCTACAACAGGGTACTCGACTGTTTTTTTGTCCTTTAAAATGTTAACTAAGGAGAAAGAAAGCTTTGACAGCAAACCCAAACATGTTTAGCACTTATACTCAGATAGTTATCTACATCTAACATCATTTTCAGCTCTCTGCTATAACCCTTGCCAGTGGACAATTTCTCCCTATAAATCATGCATCTTTCTGAGTGCAAGCTTATAATTTTTGATTTTTCTAACTTCTGCTTGTTTGCTATTTCTCCCAGCTCACAAGGACATCTTTCAGAATAGTAAGGCAACTCTACCAAAGGTGGTATTTCTCACCCACAGCTGGGAAACTAGGAGAAAGGATTCTTGAAGTCACTCAATTTACATCCCATTGGTGTTCTCCGGCTGACTGAACAACCTACCTGGCAACAGTAAGACCATAAGCTTTTCAGGATGTAATATGTCTTGACAGTGATGCAAGACCTGAACACACTACTTCTCGTTTATGACCCTGGTTATTATGATATTCCTATAGAAGCATTTTGCAATTCATCTGCTTTGCAGATTTCACTGTGATGTAATAAAAATTAATTAGATGAGTCCTAAAATGAAATACAGTAAATACAGGTACTACCTGATATACCTATACGGTAAAAAACTCTTTCTATTAGGATTTCAACAATTAAGCTGTTCCCCAAATGATAAATTCATTTTGTTTGATGATTTGAAAGCGGGCAGTTGTTGAAACTTAAGGTATAGTCCAAGTTAGCCACTGTGATGTCAGGAAAACTTATCGTAAATGTATCAGAGCTAGGCAATCATCACCAGGACAAATATTTCCAAAAGGTGACTAGAGCAAGATGATGGGACAACAATGGATCAAAAGTTAACATATCCTTTATATTGTCTTTATAAATGCTTTTTTGTAGCTCAGTGTCTATCACTTGACTGATGTGTGATGCAATTTGTTCATCTGATCAACAATTTATACAAGGTTGGATGTCACCACCAGCCATCAAACGCTTGCAACACATAGTGTGAAAGTATTACCCTGCAGAAACTTGCCTTGATCTGGGTATTGCAACAGCTGTTAGCAGGCTGCCAGAGACTATTTTATACAATCCATTGCATTTAGCAAGTGCTGAGTAGGCAAATGACACATTGCAAAGAAGTTCTTGAGAATTAGGCAGCTTCATATTCTCAGAAGACAGAGATTATCTTTTGATATCAGCAAATATTGTTTGTGACATCAAAGTTTATCAGCTAAACTGGAATATTGAACAGCACAGTGTCAAAGACAAACTGTCCTGTCTTTGTGAAGGACTGTGATATGATATGACATCTGTGAAGACTGGGCTAATTTCTCAAACAGAGTTAAACTCAGATCTGCTGTATTGTTTGGAAACCCTACAGCTCCATCTCAAATTGAAAATATATTACGCATGTGTAAAGTATCATTGCACTGAATTTATTGCAAGTTGAAAAATTCTTCATAAATGGGATGATTTATATGAGAATATCCTTGCAGTGTTTCTATTTACATAGAATTTGTTCCCTAAAAATCTTACATTTCTAGATCTTATTGAGGTAAGGGCTAGTTTATTATTTAAGAAACTGAGACACAATAAATAAATGTCTTCCAAAGGGTTGAAATTTATCATGTATAAGGAAGGTTACTGTTCATTTCATTAAAAAAAAAAAGCTTTCTGTGGATTTTAATAATCTGTAGTTGTGTGTAGCATATAGTGTTCTTTCCATTTCATTGCTCTTCAGTATAAAATAAACAATATTGTTTCTAAATGCAATTTCTGAGCTGTAATTGCATTAGCAATTAAACCAAAATTATCCTAGTATTTATGCAACACCCTGTAGAACCAAAACTGAAAAGTTACAATCTTGACCAGCTACTTAGCTTATTTTTGAAATTATTGCTTAGAATCTAAGCCACCGTTAATCTTCGAAAAATTACATAACTCCAAAATAGTCAAATCTGTCAAAAAATGTCATTCTGCCTATATCTGATTTCATGCCAGGATCAATAAGTGTGCACAAGCACATTAAAAATAACCACTCAGTAAAAAAAAAAAATGTTAGCTCTCTTTTTTTTTTTTATTTATTCTTTTTTCTGTCTCAGTTTTCCAAAGGATAGAGATTGTGTTTATACACAACAGAGGAAGTGGAAGTGGTGAGAACAGGTTTCTTAGATAGCTGGTTATATGCACACTTATGCTTATGTTGCTAAATTTATGCTATAATATTGATGGTATATGCCAAGAAAGAACTAAGCACAGAATCTGAAGTTAAATTGTTCGAACTGAGATAAGTATATGGCCAGAGGACATGGAGTGAGTGCTTTATCACCTAGAGAACTCGGAATCCCTGACTTCCCATCAGTTATTGCTAAGGTGTATGACAAGAAGATGGAACAAGCTTTATCATTCATTATCATTTATTTGATTTTAGAAGTTACTCAGGCATTTCAGTTATGATTTGAATTTGTGTTGGTATTAAGTTCCTTGATACTGTGGCTAAAGCCAAAGGAGACAAGCAAGATCAAGCAGAATATGCACTGAAGGGTTTCAGAGAACACCACATCTTGGCATTATTTTAAAATATCCTGTCTCTAAAATGTCTCTCTCAAACAGAATTAATGACACCAAATGTAACACAAGTACCATAGAGTAAAAGATTTAGTTAGAAGTGGGCTTTACTTATGAGTACACTCCATTTATTTATTATAATATGTACAAAGCAAACACGATTAGCTTTTTTTCCTAAACGCTAGGTGAACACCATTGATAATGCTCTGAAGATCTTTTTACGTAACACAAATGATGGATGTATAAAATGATGTTACATATTGTGTGTAATAAATATTATAAAAGGCAGAAAGATCATAGTAGTGTTATGAGGTTTTTTGACATTCCTTTGGTAAGAATTGGTTAGGAGGACACTTAGCAAATAGTAAAGAGGGAGTATACAGAAGAGGAGAGAAGAGGACAAACAGGGAGAAAAGGGAAAGAATGAAAGAATTAATATGAAGAAGAGTGTGGAGCTGAACAGAGCTAAAAATGTGTGGGGATAACAGAAGTAAACAGCTCATCAGTAGCTGATGGAGAAAAGCCAGTCAAAGCTGATGACATTTTGACTCACTTATTAGCAGACTTTGCAGGTGCCATAAGCATCTTAGTTTCTTCTCAGATATGTTTTTCTAGATGGTTTGCTGAGTGACAGTACATAATATTTAATCTAACAGCTCCTGAGGGAATCTTTCCAGTGCTTTTCTGTGACCACAGATTTTGAAGTGAGGGGTTACCATGATTATTTGCCATTTTACTGGTTGGCAGACAAGAACAGTTTCATATCTCCTGTCTCAACCTACCTTGTGTTGTTTCTTACTGCATGTGGAAGATAGCCTATTTGCAGTGCATAACATTTGCAAATTTTACTGTCTCTGTTCATACATTATTCACCAAAAACATTCTGACTGTATAAACATATTTGTTTGAAACTTACTCACTGAACACATATACAAACATATCAGGCTATGTGTTATTCATGAACTATTTGTTTTGAATTTGTTTTGAAGTCTTGTGTCTTTGCAGCACAATTGCACCAAATGCTACTGTATTATCATTGCTTTCCCTTCTGTTCATGACAGGTTAAACAAGATTTCCTGCTAGCTACATGGAGAATAGTGAACTAGGCACACAGTAATTGCAAGGCATATTTTTTTTTTTTTTTGGACAAGAGAAATGAAAGAACTTATTTAGGTATTTTTAAAATTGGAAAAGGTTCTCAACAGTGTCAAATTGAATTCATAGTTTTTATTCAAATGAATGTTTATAAGCCTATTTTCACAGTATTTACTCATGCTAATAGTATTGAAAGATATTCTTGAAGGAGAAAATAGTGTTATAGCTTACCCATGGATATCACGGCCTTGATATCTTGAGTAAAAGTAATGACTATGGTTTCACTGTCCTGCAATTGTATTTGGAAAACATTGGGATCTATTTTCCTCTCCCCAAAGGCTGTCCAACCTGCAATAGAAGATGACACTTGAACAAAAATCATTACAGACTGAGGGAAGGTGGTTACAGCCCAGTGAAGTTGCTGCTTTACTAATTCATAAGCCAAGTAAATTTTTGTGTTACTTTAGTTCTGAAATTTGTCTGAGAAACTTCTGCAGCTGAGACAAGCCCTGAGAACTTTGCTGTTCTCCGTTAACCTGTTTGGCTTCTTTATCAGAAGCAAGTCTTAGATTTATGTTAAAATAGAAGAGGTATTAGGTATAAATATTTTTATCTTAATTATGGAGTGATTTTTACAATCCATGACATCTATTTCAAAATCACTTGATTGACATAATTTGCATGGCGCAAGCTGAACAGAGACTGAACAAAGATAATCTTGTAAAGGAAAATAGGGGAACAGACTTTCTAATTGACTGCAACCTGAAGTGAAACATACAAAAAAAAAAGTAAAGCAACTTGGAAAATTGATCAAATAAGAGCATAGATTTGCTCTTTGAAACTCTCTAGGTTGCTAAAAGATAACATTAAAAAATGATTCAGTTGAAAAAGATGTAGCAAGTATATTGTCTGGAACTTACAGCCAATTTAGAAATAGGTAGAAATATCCCACAGGAAAGGTGATAAAGCATTTTAACAAACTATCAAGAGAGAAGATTAATTCTATATCTTTTCTAAGTCAGAACTAGAAATTACCTTTTAGCTACATCCGAGTTGTTGGCTTCAGTACAGATGGATGTATATCTTTCTTTGTCTGCATTGCCAGAAGAGGTCATGTTATGTGATTTAATGGTACTTTCTAGCTTCAAAATCAATTTTGCTGTTGTATAAGTTTTCCAATAGGATGAACAGAGGGGAAAGGGAACAAGCATGATGTACCTGTGCATCCACAACAGCTCCAATATCTTTTATTACTTTTTTGGCAGGTAGGAGATTGCTCTGCAACTACTTTTCTCTCCTTCCTGCTCTGGGAAGTCTCTGTCTGAGCCAGGGGGGAATTTGCCATTCGAGCTGCTTGTGGAAGTAGCATCAGGCTCATCCAGCCTCACAAGTACTGGCAGTCATGAGAGTGACTTGTGCAGAGGCACACTGCATGTATCTGTGGCTGATTTATTTACAGAATAGGAAATAAAGAGCAGATTACATTAGCAAGCCTTTTTATGATAGGCAGCCTCTGTATCGCTGAGAATATTTTTAGTGACATACTGCCTGCATGATATATGTCTTCCCTTAATGCTGCCCTTTCACATGTGAAACAGTGGTAAGCTTTACGTAAGTAGAATTAATATGTATGTAATAGATTTGCCATATGTAGAATATATGAAAGCTAGCTGGCATATAATTTTATTTAATTTGAATAAACCCATCCATTTTTTGCAATGCAATTCCAATTTGCTGCAAATAAATGACAGGCAGATTTTTAGAAACAGGTTAAGACAATTTTTTCTACAGACAGATGAATGCTAGTAATATGAGAAATTGTGATTTATTTAAGAAACAAGAGCCTTCAAAAATCTCTTTATGACATTTCATTTCCATTTCCCTATGTTGTGAATGTGACAATAAATTTTAACATAGGGTATATAAAAATGCAACTCACAGAATCAATATATGACAACTATAATAGTTGTTCAAGATGTGTTAGAATCAAATTGCTACTGTCCATAGCAACTCCACTATTTAAACTGGCCGTTCTAATTGTGTAGATTGGCTCTACTCCTACTGAGGTCACTGGTCAATGCTCTTGGTGAAATCCACCTGTGTGCTAAGCTTCACGGAAGACCTTTGCGCAGTGGTCTTTAAATGGAGAAAAAAAAGGGATTTTAAAATGAGAACTTGTGCCAAGACTCTGCTTCTGTGTGAATTTTATTTCAAATAATCATAAAGTTATAATTTAGTATTACAAATCAAATAATTGCTTCTCCACATTTTCTGACTCTTCTGCATTGTTATGTTCAAGAAATTTTTTCCAGCTGCAGATTTATACGGTTTTACAGCATACTGCTCTGAAGTTGAATGAAAATGTGCAACTTTTTGGCAGATTACACAAATAACTAATTGCAATTATATAAAAAAATGAAACCCAAAGGAAACAATCTGTCTGTTTAATGAATTTGTCTCTAGAGAAAATTTGCAAAGTATTAACCATGAATTTTTTAACAATTTTACACCATTTAGTGATTAACTAATCTACTGCTTCTTTTACTCACAGGTGATGGTTGTGCCTGTATGTTAAGATAGACAAGATATCAAAAAATTAGACTAATGTGAAAGAAAGAGGTAAAGGCCTGATGTTATAAAATCAAGTAATCTGCTCAAATGCTTGTGGATATCTTTAAATATCAGATATACAATAGCAAATATGTAATTAAAAATTGATTGTTATGATTCTAATTTTAATTAGAATTAGATTCTAATTTTGAAATGTCATTCTAATGCTCAATTTTTAAGTTTATTTTTAGTGTAGTGAAATACATATTTAGATTACACTGGATAAAGTACAGAAACAGTCCTGGCAATAGAGGTTAGAATGCAGGAACCCCCTTTCTAGTTTAGATTCCAAAATTTTTTTCCCTTAGCTGTACATCTTTGCATTTGGCATTGAAGTATGCTTTTGAAAACGTAAAAAATTAGCACTCTAATTTTTTTTTTCCTGATACCACTTGGAAACTTTGGGTTTTGCTTGCTATTCAGCGCAATGTTGAAAACTCCTTAAAATATGCAGTTGAAAAAAATTTAACCCAAAGAAACTTTAGGACACTGATGATCAAGACACAAGACTCAAATGTACTAAACAAAAAACTGTGCAGTGACCAACTTATGTACAGTAGGGCATATAACTGATTAGAAATAGCAAAAGCAAAGAAAATTACACTTTTGTTTACAACTTCTCTGCTTCTACCTTACACACCTCCCCCCAAAGATACGGAAAGAAGGAGAAAGCATCAAGATTGGTGCTACTTTGTGGTGCCATACAGTTTTGTAGCCAATCCATACCTAACCTGTGTTTAAACCAGCAGGAGTTTATTAACTGCTTTTGAAGCACAATAAGATGACATAAATCGCTGACTTAATTATTTCATAAAATGTCTTTAAAGGTCTACTTTATAGCAATATAAGTAAATTTTGGAACATCAATAAGGCAATCACAGGCATGCACTCTGCCTGCAGTCATGCTTCTGGTGTAGTTGAAGGCACTATCTTTCAACATTCAGGCAGCATATCTTCTCATTGTATTTCATTTTCATGCTTCAGTCTTGAGCTTCAAAAGCTAAAAGAAAACAAATTAACCTAACCTGCTCTGTTATGGATTACTCCTAAAACGCAGTCCAAAGAATGGCTTTTGCCAAGGTTTCCTTTTAACTTGCAGGCTCTCTGTTCTATGTTCATAGCTTATTACGAAAAATAAAATAAATTAAGTAAGGTAGTAAAAAATCCTGTTGATATTATGATAGCCACATTGTCATATTTGAGGAAATGAAGGTTGTTCTTGTACTAAAAAGAATGATATCTGATAAGCTCTGTAATGATAATATACCAAGGTCATCCTCTGTTACACAGAGACGAAAGGTTATGACAAAAAATTTCAACATATGAAGCATGCTGTGTTTATAGTGGGGTATTAAAAAATGAAAAGCTGTGATTTATTTTGAGATATATTTATTTGTAGATAAAAACATATGTTAAAATATTCTGTCATAACATCAGGAAAGAGAGAAGTTTACTTTTAAAAGGAAACTGGCTTTCATGCCCAAACCCATATTGTGTTTTTTTCTGAAGGCCTGCTTCAGTTGTACCTCGATGGATTTCTGGTAACTGTCTCACTCTCTTGTTGCTTAATTTAGTGAACATGTTTTTCATTTCATTCCACTTTCCTTCTAGCAGTATTTCCCTTGTTGCTTTACAAATATCTGTATTATGATATGCAGCAGCAACAATGGGAAACTGTTTTCCATGTTTGCCTGCTTTTCTGACTACTAAATATACTGTTGGGAGTCAACCAGTCTATATCCCTTAGCATCATTACTCCTTTCTATCACGAGATGAAAAGCACAGGAAAAATGTTCCTTCTCTCATTAAGATGAGCATTTACTGATTTATGACTCCTTGCAGAGTTGTAAATGAGTACCTTTTTCTTTTGTTTATGTTCCCAGCAGAGAAGACAGCTGGCAGGATTTGAGTAGGGGTTGTGTATGCATCTGTAATCTACTATACTTTGATTATCTTGATGCTTCTATGCTTTACTGTATATTATCTAGAATAAGAACTTTGTGAAACTAGATACACTTTGATACCTGAATGATGGCTGATAAATGAAAGGTTTCCTTACACACCAAATTTTTGCTATTACATAATTCAAGATTTTGGCTCTGAAGCCTTCTAGAGTATGATCATAATTCTAGAGCATGAAACCCAGTGTTCTGCTGTCAAAATTTACCTTGTTTTAATGCATATTCTCTGTAAATTTAGGTAAGCATGGCACATGACTGCAGCAGTGCGCCTTTCTGAATTCAGCAAATCAGTAAAGAAGCCACTGTGGTATAGTGCTAATGTGAGCATGGACATATTGGATGGCTCATCATTGCAAACGCTGGTATGATATTTCATACTGCTTCAGTGACTGTTTCAAAGGATTTAGTGATTTTCATGGAGTGTCTGCAGCACTTGCTTCATCTTGAGGTGGCTGATCTCTTCTCCCAAGAAACAAGTGATAGGATAAGAGGAAATGGCCTCAAGGTGCACCAGGGGAGGTTTAGACCAGATATTGGGAAAAATTTCTTCACTGAAAGGATTGTCAGGCATTGGAACAGACTTAAGAGTTAAGGATTTTTTGGATCCTGTGGGAGTTTGACAATTGCACTGTCACATGACACTGTGACCACCACTACATAGTGTTTTGCTAGCCACTTACCATACTGCCTGAGTACCAAATCAGGTCATCAGGTCCTGAGTCAACTTTATAGTTAATTATGTGAATCTGGACTCTTGCTGGTGGGAGAAGACTTTGGAGTAGTCAATAGTAATATGTCTATAAATATATGAAGAACCCCCCCAAAACTGAAAGCGTTTGGTCCAGTTTCTGAAACACCAGTAATTTCATGTGAAATCATAATAAATTGACCTGAGTCAATAATAAATACAACATTTTTACAACTTCTTAGTTGTTCAGCACTCCGTCTTATTAAATATGTATGGCATTGACCTATTCAGTTTACTTAGTAGGTCAATAACAGAAGTTACAGCTGTGCTGTAGGACTTTGAAGGTCATTAATGATCACAAGAGCCTCTTCAGTGGTTCTATGATTGGCTCTTACCAAAAATAATGATGTTTTCTACTTTAATACAATACATAGTTAGGCTTGAATCTGGTTAGTTGAGTTCTTTTTTTGTTGGTGGCTTGATTTTTTAATTTTCATCATGCTTTCAGAAGAATCCATAAGAATAGACAAGAATTGAATTTGTAGTTATGATTTAATATATGAAGCATATGGTGATTTTGAAATCTACACCCTAAAGAGCACCTCTATGTTTATTAAGTTGATCATATTGTTTTCATCTAAATTAGCATGAAATTTGAGTCTGCAACAAAACTGATATGCTGAAAGAAATGGATAGTTTTGTTTTATGTGTTATCTTTCTTAAGAAACTGTATTCACTTGATTGCTGATTATTCAAATTAATTATGCACAGGCTTTTTAAGTAGATAGGTGTGTTTATTTATCTTCGTTATATTTTAATCAAAAGTTTTGGAGAGTTTCTTTTTAAATAAACAGGGATGGACCCTCTGATCCATCAGAAATAGATTTTTATGTCTGAAATTATGCAGAAACTGATTTAAGATGTGATGAAGCTTCTTCAAGTCACAGTTACAGTTGTGTAGTGTATGCTGTGGTAAATTTTGACCTTGTCATATGATGACAGCTGAATTATGATCCAGCCTCTGTGAGAAATGATATGTCTACCATATTAGATTAATTTCCTGTAAACTTCACCATTTTGCATTACCAAACCTTGTAAATGTCATCTTTATCCATCATCATGCAACATTTTGATGTTGCTTATGGAGCAGTTCTCATTTAATTTCAGCTTTTCTAAAGAGTTCTCTTTCACTGTTAAATTGCATTTTTTAAGTTCTGTATTTTTATTAGTTTCTGTCTAAGTCTGCATAGCAGCCTTTAAAAAGTAAATGAATGTGGTTTAGTTTCACTGTAAATTACTTGACAGCACTTCTTTTTGTGAAAGTCTGGATTACTTTTTTCTTTTTTTTCATATTTTTGTGAAAGGAAAAAAGGAATGTTTATATTACTATTGTAATTGAAGTAAGGAACGAAATAAGGTAATTCAAAGATTTAATCTCGTATTCAATCTTCTTTCTAACTAGCTGCCTTTCTGTCTTTAATGTGTAGCACTACATTCTAATAAGAACAAGTTAGACCTGTGAAGGTAAAATAAAGTAACTTATAAAAATTTGAAAATCCAAAGATCTAATTTGAAAAGAATACTGAGACCCTAAAGAAGGCCTTTAAATCTGTACTCAAAGCACTTCCTTTTCTCCTTTAAGAACTATATGTAGACAGCACTGATGAGCAGGGCTTCTTCACCAGATAATTACATTGGTTTAGACAATCAAAAGCACAAAGGAAATATCCTGTTTCTTATGTCTTACATGATAGGGAAATTCTGGTCCATCTGCTTAAATACTTCAGCCATTAGCTCTTTTAAGTTATGTTCTGTTGTGGTTTAGACCTAGCTGGTAACTCAGCAGTACACAGCCCATTTGTTCCCCCCCTTCCCTTGCTCCACTGCTCCTGGTGGGATGGAGAGGAGAATCGAAAGAATGTTGAGATAAAAATAATTTAATAACTAAAATGAAGTAAAATGTAATGATAATAGAAAGACTAGCAATAATAACAATAATCATAAAAATAGGAAACAACAAGAGAAGAAATGAAAGCTCAGAAAACACAGGTGATGCACAATAAAATTGCTTACCACCCGCTGACCAATATCCAGCCTGACCTTAGTAGCGATCAGTCCCTTCCAGGTAACTCCCCCCAGTTTATATATTGGGCATGACGTGCTGTGGTATGGAATACCCTTTTGGCTAGTTTGGGTCAGGTCTCTGTCTCTGCTACCTTCTTGCTTCTTGCGCCCCTCTCACTGACAGAGCATGAGAGATTGAAAAGTACT